>PITA01004795.1:48860-119032 GCA_004023965.1 Spilogale gracilis
TTTTTTTTTTTTTTTTTTTTTTTTTTTTTAATATTTTATTTATTTCACAGAGAGAAACATAGCCAGAGAGGGAACACAAGCAGGGGGAGCGAGAGAGGGAGAAGCAGGCTTCCTGCCGAGCAGGGAGCCCGATGTGGGACTCCATCCGGGCTCTCCGGGATCATGACCTGAGCCGAAGGCAGTCGCTTAACCAACTGAAGATAAATGTATTCTTAAAAACAAAACAAAACAAAACAAAACAAAAAACAACAAAAAACTACTTCAGCTGCTACTAATAAAACTATGTCAGAAGCAGTAATTCAAAGCTTCTAAAAATTCTGCTGTGATTTCTGAATAAATTTGTGTCAATAAGAGGTCAAACATATTCCCTCTCTTGCTTCTCTGGTCCTTTGCCCTTTTTTTTTTTCTTTCTTGCTTTCTTTTATTTTTTATTTTCTTTTATTTTTTTTGCCCTACTGAGCATATGTCTAGTTTTTCTCCTTCGTGATTTGTCTTTAGACCAGATACCTACCTGCTGCTACTTAACATTCTGGTCCTGGGATGGCTCCTGAGGGCAGCAGCATGGTTATTGACAAAATCCAGCAGGGAGCTGTCTTTGGTACTGAAGGGTATGAATGGACTCATACAGGCCTACAACGCTGAGTTAGAGGAAGGAGAGGCCGCTCCAATCACAATGAAACAAAGACAGGTGGAGATGGGGATTGTAGGAGAATGATGGGACCAGCTATAACAGCAGGGGCACTGATACCTTGTGGCTGTCTGTAGAATTTCTAAACTTTAGGAATTTAGAAACAGCAAGGTCGTGGGAAGAGGGGAAGGGGATTTCACAGGGAGCACATTCTTTTTAGCTAACTTATGTACTAATTTCACCTAGTTTTGGGGATGCTGGAGATTAGGGGATTTGTTTTAAAGCACTGTTAACATAGCAAACTCAGGACTGTAGCCTTATTTGGGAAGGCTTGCAGCAGGCCTGATGAGGATTATTGAGAGTGGGCTAAAGTCTCCTGTCCCCACAAACTACCTTTTGATGCTACCATTAACTATAGCCAGAAGTGTTTCCTGTTGATGAGTAAAAAAGATAGGTTACAAAAGAGTTACAGGGAAGGTGACTGACAGAATATTGAGACAAGAGCAGGAATGATGAGGAAAAGGAACATTAGAATATACTTAGGGTCGGACCTAAATGAAAGAGAAAAGGATACAGAGCATGATATTTCTAATGTACCCCAGATGCTATCACATTCTTTAACAACTCCCTGCTTCCTCTTACAGATGAGGAAAAAAATGTCTCAAAAAAGGTAAGTATTGTCCAGGGATACCCAGTGTTACAGGAACATCACTGCCAAGGATTCGTGTCCAACTCTGAGACGCACCAATGCCTGGGTCCTTCCATCATACCACCCTGGTGCCTCTATATAACTTGTAGATTTATGGGGGAAAAAAAGCAAGAGAGAAGAAAAAAAAGATGAAGCAAGAACGGAGAATGGCAAGGTGTCTTAGAAGGGCATCTGGTTTTGTAGCCTGAAGGACACATGGAGGAATAATAAGATTTATAAATCACAGTAAATGTGGC
The DNA here is from genome assembly GCA_004023965.1 of Spilogale gracilis. Classification (NCBI taxonomy): domain Eukaryota; kingdom Metazoa; phylum Chordata; class Mammalia; order Carnivora; family Mephitidae; genus Spilogale; species Spilogale gracilis. The sequence continues at coordinate 50,434 of PITA01004795.1, forward strand.
ACAGGGACACTGGGATTATCTTTTCAGGCATGCTCTTTTATATTTGAACGTATGTGAAATGCCAAGGCAGCCAGGAAAAATGTTAAAAAAAATCAGTCAGTAGAATAGAAATGGAGCTCCCATGCAGTGTACGTTAGTGATAGCATTGAGGTTGAATAATTTTAAGCTCCAGAGCATAGTGGTCAAGGTGGCCTAAGTCTTTTAGAAGGGAAAGTGGCTACTTCTAGAAGCTGTATCTGCAGTCAGTTAATCTTTGTTGAACACTGACTAGTGAAAATTCCTACAAATGAAGCCGTCCTTTAAACAAGCCCTTAGTGACCTCAAGATATTTGCAAATAAAATTTTAATTTCTGAGGAGCATTTAACTGTAGAATGAACACATAGATACATTTTTTAAAGAGTTTTTTTTAACCAAAGAGAGATCTGATCAACTGGATGCCACTTGCAAAGAAAAAGTTCCCATCTTAAATCTATTAAAAAGTACTTTGTAAACATCCCCCCAACAAAGACTTTTATCAGAAGAAAACCATTGGCACTGAAAATAAGGTGCACATAGAATAAGACATGGCTTTCTGAGTTTCTTTGCATGCAAATACTTACAGTGTTTCATTATTTGGCCTCCTTGCTGTGCTTTCACATTGTTTGGAAAAGTTTTCAAAAATTGAAAATGAAAAATTCTGCCTGAAAGAAAAGAGTTTTGTTTTTTTTTAAAGCAGTTGAGCTTTTGGTCTTTAAACTAAACATGATCATGTCTATTTATGCTTTGTTCATCCAAATTCTTTACCTATTATACCATTCATGTTCTGCACCATTGTCCTAACTGAAACATTTCCTGGGGAGAGAGTTAAGGCTTCAGGATTGGCATTAGAGTGCTTCCAGCTTAGATAAAATGCTCCTGAATGTTAAATGTTTTGTGTGGGCTTTAGAGATGAAAAAGCTTAAATCAGTCATGTTGAATCATAGATTTTTTCACTGCTTATTAAAAACTACCTTTACGGTAGATTAGGATTTGTTTCTTACCAGTCTCCTTAACACATTGCTCTTGATGAACAAATAACCATTCAGAATTCATGGATTCAAATCCTAACTGGGAAACCTGTTTTGTAAGGATTTGAAGGTACTGGACTTGACAATATGATGTGAATTTTCTGCCTTTTCTCCTTATGTGGAGGAGTATATGTGGGTTGTTCCTCCTCCTCCATTGTTCCAAGAAGTTTAGCCTAATGGAAAGGGGAGATTTTAAAAGAGACCTGTGCTTATATTCCCAAGATGAGACCAAAGGGAAGAACAAAAGAAAACTGGATGAAGAAATAGAGGGAAAGAGAAAAGGTGGTGAAAAACTTTCCCAAGGAGGAAGGAAATACGAGGCAATTAAGACTAGAAATTTCTATATATCCTTCTCCAATATTAACAAGACAATTCCTTGTGCCAATAACTTTGTGTATAATGCAGGAAGTTAGATAATATAGCAGAACTATTTGACCTACTGGACCCACTTTCAAAAATTAATCAGCTTGTTATTTCAGATCAGGCTTACAAGTCCTCAAATTTGGATCAAAGTGTGCCTGCATGCGTGCATGTGTGTGTGTTTGATGCTAGCTCCATGTCTGACACTTAGAGATACTGTGCATGAACCAGTCTGTAGTTAACAGGAAATGTGGTTGTTCTTAGCCTTCAGCTCATGGCACTGGGTTCCATCTACTCCTTTTTGCAATTTGAATCATAGATACCAAGGACATCTTTGGGGCCACCTGCCTAGGCAGCTCTGAGTGTTACCCAGGCCCAGCAGCTTCAGGGCAGAGGGGTGGCTCAGAGCTTGCATCAACATTCCCCTGGCCCAGCTTCAGGCTCTCCGGTCCCACTAGCATCTGAGTTTCAAGCTCCATGGAGACAGAGGGAATCAGTTAAAAGTTGTAATCCCAAGAAAGGCACCCTCTGTGTGACTATATTCCCATCTCACTTTGATACTGGCCTATACCTGCATAAGCCTGTCCTCCCCTTTTTCACCCAGAGGCAGTCTCTTTCATGTACTTTCATGTAAGTAAAAAGCCCCTGAACAACTGTTTTTACATGCCGGTAATTTCAGAAGGGATATGACCTCTTTGCCTCAAAAGTTGAGAATCAGCTTTATCATAAACCAGTGTCTGTATTGTTCTTCATATTGGTCTCTCACCAGCTTTGCTTACTTCCAAGCCATCCTCCAGAGAGGTTGGAATGTTACTTTACAAAAGCAAATCTGGTAATTTTGCTTTGAGTTCTTCAGTGGTTCCTCATCCTCTGAAGAACCTGGCCCGGCACTCAGAGCCCATCACAGCCCACCTCTCCTTGTTTCCTCCATGTACCATAAGGCTTCTTGCTCCAGTTTTTCCAAAGGACTTCCATTCTCTGTCTCTTGTCTTTGTGCCTTCATATGAGCTACTTTGTCTTCTTGGCATGGTTTTACCCACACTTGCCTAGCCAACTCTTACCCCTTTTCCAAAGCTCAGCAGAAGTTACTTCCTCACGAAGCCTTCCGTAAGTCTTGTTACTGTTTAGAAACTCTTCTTTGGGGCTCCTGGAGCATTCCACTCTGTTCTCAACTCTACCATTGCCCTTGTTGTATTGTACTTAAACATTGGTCTCTTTTGTGTTGCCACCACATAGCTGTTTGTGTCTCTTGGATGGTGGGATAAGCTCTTAGTTATCTTTGTATCTTCAAATTTTTGCATAGTTTGGAAATGATAAGTGTTCCATTAGTATTCTTTGAAGCTCAGTTAATGGTGCTTGGCTCTCTGAGTGCTTTGTCTTCTTGGTTACCTCAAAATTTCAGATAGAGTTTCATGCACCTCTGCAAGGCGCAAAGTGAATATACAATAATACATGTACTAGGTTGATTCCAAACAGAGACAGCAACATCTTAGTGTCACTCTTTTAGCACGTCATCTAATTAATTGAGAATATCTTCTTAGCCAGCATAATAACCCTTCAGGGCAAATGTTTTCCCGACTGTAAGTTGTATCCCATTAGTGGGTCATGAAAACAATAGAGTGCATCAAGACTAGTATTGAAACCACAAACACACATGAAATAAAATAGAGTAAAATGGACAAGAAAAATATGTGTGTATCACACATGTAAAGTATTGTTACCTATGTGATGTGTACTGGTTTGTGATGTAAAAAATGGTAATGGTATGTACCTCATACAAAAAGAAGTCTGGTTGGGGCACCTGGGTGGCTCAGTTGGTTTAGCAATTGCCTTCACCTCAGGTCATGATGCCGGAGACCCGGGATCAAGTCCCACATCAGGCTTCCTGCTCGGCAGGAGGCCTGCTTCTCCCTCTCTCACTCCCCCTGCTTGTGTTCCCTCTCTGGCTGTGTTTCTCTCTGTCAAATAAATAAAATCTTAAAAAAAAAAAAGTCTGGAAAACAATCTTTAAGGAAAGATTGAAATCCTGCACATGCTGTCCTTCCATTCTGGATTGTAGTGTATCAGTGGAATCAGTAAGATGCCCCCACTGGACACAAACCAGCAGGAGCTCATGCCCTTTTTGTTCTGACACTAAGCTACTTAGGGAGCTGGGATTCTGTTCTGAAATGAAAGATGGTCTTCTTGCTGGGAAAGAAATAGCTTTAAAAAAAAGTCTTCTGTAGAGTTTGTGTCTTTTTTTTTTTTTAAATTAAGATGTTAGGTAAAATTTACTCTCTTGAGCCTACTTCCCTCCTTCTTTAAAATGATGCTCTCTGATAAGGAGTAGTGCTAATTTATCTTTAAGATGCCAGTTTTGTACTCCATTTTGAAACTGCAATTACAGCCTAATTCAAGGTTATAACTCAGTTAGTCCAGAATAGACTACAAAAGTCTTATAGTTGCAGGGAGAATCAACTGTCTGGAATCAACTTTCAGGAGAAAACAGGATGCCTCATTTTCCTCTTGTCTCTCTGAAAGTGACCCCATAGCTATGGGATTGATCTAGAGCAGGGAGTAAAGGGCCAGGAAGCTGCTGACCAGTTGACTGTTTAGAAATCATTTTTGCCACAGCTTGGCAGGCTCTACTTTTTGTTTTTTACTTACTCTTTTGTTGGCAGGTTTCTAAAAGCACAGCAGTGGCTTGGGTAAGTCAGTGTGGCATCCAGGAGGTTGGTGAATTTTTCCCTCGATGGCAGTTTTTTTAGAGAATAGGATGATGTGGCAATGAGTTTCTGGATGGACTCCAGCCCATAGCTAGGCAAAGCTTGCAATTTGGTGGAAGAAATATCCCTGAAAAATAGAAGGGAGCAAGCCGTTTTTTTAATATATTTTATACATTCGATTCATGGGATAAAACCTCCTTCCAACAACAATATTGTTCTAGGTTCTGAGGAATCTTTTCTCCATCTTGTCCCTCCCCTAATTCTCCATTTAGTTACTCTCATTAAGATTGAAATTCAAAAAATAAACTGTGCTGTGTTTTTTTTCCCCTTATATGCACCCCATTATTCATTTCAAGGTTGAATGTAACTCCTTATACCTGCCATACATTCATTAGTTTTCTCTTCCCTCCCCCATATCCCTTTCTCCCTCTCTCTGTCCCCCCTCTTTCTCCACTTAGCAGACATGAAATAACTGTTGCTTTATGAGAAAGCAGGCACATGCTGTGGCATCAGCTTTTGTGCTCTCTCCCAGGGGAAGATATTCAAGGCTTTAGATTCTGTGTCTTTTATCAAGCCCTGCAGGATAGGCTTTCCTTAAGCATGGGCTGGTTATACTATTAAGAGCTGCCGTATGGCCTTAGCCATCATCTACCTGAGAAGTAGACTGCACATTCTCTAAAGGCAAACTGGGTTCATCAGTCCAAAGCAAGCAAGCAAGCACTTGGCCATGCAAGCAGAACTGTATGGAAAGCTTGGGTTTTGTTAAGGTCCCAAACTTATTGGTTCTTCTAGACTTGAGGCAATATCTGAGAAAAATCCAAACAAGTTCAATGTAAGGAAGAAGATGAGTCAGTGGAAAATTTTCAAAATCCTGCCCATCTCCTAAGTGGTTGCTGCTGATGCCCCATGAAACTTTTCCAGCAGTGTCGTTGCCTTCAGCAGATTGTCCCAGTGCTTAGTTCCCGGCACATGGAAGGGGATCAAGAGATGACTGATAGACAGATGAACTTGACAACACAGAGCGATGGCTAGGGTAGGCTATTGGTGGAACAGTCAAGACAGCAGAATTTACCTCAGGGGCTTCAGACTCCTGCTGCTTTTGTGTCCTTGTTGATTGAGGTAACCAGTGTTCTCATTCTGCTTTATGGAGTTGTCTTGGATATGTTAGGGATAGAGTACACATATCTTTGCAAGTTAGTTTTTCATTTTGTGTGTGTGTGTGTGTGTGTGTGTGTATGTGTGGGTGTGTGTGTCTACACATGTCTGTGTGTGTTTTGCTGGAGGGATATTTTAGGATTTTAATATTTAGGATTTTAAATTAAGATATTTAGGATTTTAAATTAGGATTCTAGGAAAGGCAAGGTCTCATTATAAGGGAGTAAATCTCTGATAATATATTTTCAATCTCCGTGGAAGACCATTGGGGGATATATTTTTGGGCTGTGGATGGATGGAAGGAATGCTTTTTGACAGCACTTACACCCTAGGGGTATAACGAGAATGGCTGCTTATAAAATGAGGTGAGGTGTGGTCCGACTGTTCTGGACAAGGCAGTGCAGGTGTCTCTGTTGCTCACAGTCATTGCTAAGCAAGTGGACTGAGCAGATTTTCAGGCAAAGACTATCAGGAAGGATGTCTTGTGACCACACTAACTTCAGCATATGCTTTGTCAGACCCATAGGCAACTCTCTTTGGCGGGCTGTCCAATAGCTGGGTCAGTAGCCAACTTGCTCTAAGAGCTCTGCCTGCAGGGTATGGTAGACTGCAGAGTCTCAACCAACCTGATGATTGTGAGTCTGGTGTACTCTGAATAGGGGACATATAGACAAGGACCTGTAGGGTAGGGTGGCAGAAGCTGAGACTCACAGCAAAAGCAGTGAGCGGGAGCCATGAGGTTGAGTGGAGAGTAGAGAGAGTCAGGATTGAGAGTGGCAGAAGTTAGGAAGTTGAGAAGGTCAGGAGTTTTCGTGGTGGGCATTAGGAAGTAAACAGAGTCAGGGGTTGATGGTTGCAGGAATAAAGTGGAGTCAGGATGGATCCTGGCAGGAGCTGGGAAGTAGGTAAAGCCAGGGGTTGACAGTGGTAGGGGCTAGAACTGGACAGAGTTCAGGGTTGACAGTAGTGGGGGCTAGAACTAGAGGCAATGAGGCGTTGACAGCTGTGGGGCTTGGAACTAGAGACAGTTGGGGGTGATATTTGATAAGAGTGGGGGCTGGGAATGAGACACAGCCAGTCGACAATGGCAGGGCTAGAAGTCGAGTGGTTCTGTGGCGTGCACCCTTGGGGAGCCTGACATACCAGCTTAGCTCTGTCTGCACAAGTGCCAGAGGTGAGTCAGATCTTGGGCCTTTCAGAGGCCATGAGTGGATGCCCCGCGGGCTGCTCTGCACCCCTCTGCCAGCATGTGAGGCAGCCCTGCATTCCTGGTGTTATAGGTTGACTTGTGTGGCTCGCTGAAATTCAAACGTGGAAGTCCTCAGCCTCCAGAACCGCAGACTGTGACCTGATTTGGACACAAGGTCTTCACAGAGGTGATCATGATAAAATGAGGTCATTAGGATGCATCCAGACCCAGTATGGCTGATATCCTTATAAAAAGAGGGAAATTCGGACACAGGCAGATCCACTCAGAGAGAGCCATGTGAAGGTGAGAGTTATGCTGCCACAACCAGAAGGCACACCCAGCAGCCAGGAGGGAGGCCTGGAACAGAGCCCGCCTCACAGCCCTCAGGAGGAATGAGCCTGCTGACACCTTGGGTTCAGACTTCTGGCTCTAGAATGGGGACAGTTTGTGTCATGTAAGCCCTCCCAGTTGGCCTTATTGGTTAATGGCAGCCCTTTCACAGGCAGAGGCTGTATCTCCCCATCCAGCCTGGGGACAGTGTGATTGGACACCCTAAGCAGGCCTGGGTGGGGAGGGAAGGCAGTACCGTTGTACTCACAAGATGCTAGGTCCTGTGGCCCCCCGGAAGGCTCCATTGTGCATCTTCTCCAGGTTTGCATTTTGCTTCAGCTCCCTGTGGGGAAGGAAGTGTCCTTAGTGGAGTTTGCACTTGCATGTGTCACCACGACACACATTCGAAGCAGCCTGCCTGCATGGTCCTCAGCACTAGAGGGGAAGGGGGGACCATAGGGAAAGTGGAAAGAGACGTGCCGGTGCCAGGCAAGTTGTCGTGTTGCTGGAGTGTGTGTCCCCACCTTCTCCCCCCACGCTGTAGTGTCCCCCTTGCTCGATAGAATGTGTTTCCTTCAGCGTAAAGTGCTTGCCCCCTCCTGGCCTGGAGTTAGGAACGTTGGCGACCAGACAACTGCACAAGGATGAAAATGCTGCTCCAGAGTTCACAGCTGAAGGGCGGAGGTGCAGTTGGTTCTGTGTCCGGACTCAACTGCCCTGACCTTGGAGGTCTCAGAGTTGGCTAATAGATACCAAAGTTTGCAAATACTTTACTTGAAAAGAAGAAGTAGGATCCATTCAATGATACCCCTTTCATGCTATAAATTGTACTTTTTTTCTTTTGGGTATACATTCTCTGTGGGTAGGAAAGGGGAGGAAGAGCAACCTGTGTAGAAAATTGCCCCACACCCCGTGCACCCCACGTGGGGTCCTGGTTTGGGTATATGATTGACGCCAGGTATGCATGTTTTGGAAACAAAAGGGTAGAGGGCCACTGCTGTTAAGGCTGTAATGCCTTACGCAGGAGCTCCCTGAAACTTCCGTTCCCTGGAGCTCCAAGCAGCTCAGGGTGAACTGCTCAGGAACAGCCAACTTAGCCTGGCGCTGCAGAGCAGCCTCCTGCCTGGGCCTGGACACTGGGGTCTCCAAGCCTGGGCCCCTTTCTGGGCGGACCAGGGAGCTGGGAAGGGAGTCCCTAGGCTCAGGCTTGCCAGCCTTCTTTTGAGCTCTTTCTTTCTACAAGAGAAGAGTGGTGCCTCCAAGAGCATTCTGGAACATGCCTCCATTGTTGATGTGATGATTTCAAGCATGGAAACGTGATTCTTCGGCATCACCGTTACAGTGTTACACAGCAAAACAAATAGACCGACACCTACTCTCCCCTCCCCTGCAGGATGCTCAGGCATCCTGGCTCACCTTGTACATAGCCCTACATGTTCATTGTCTTTCTGCATGTCTCTGCATTGCGCCTGCCATTTAAAAACTGCAAAAACCCCTTCATCCTGCTCCTTGGGTGGCTATTTTCCACATGCTTCTACTAAGCATTTTCTTTGGAAATCCTCAGCCCTTCCATCAGGAGGCACCCGTCAGCCTCATACAGTTCCATCTCCTGGGTGTATTTCCACTTTCAAAGGGATGAGGTTGTTAGAGTCAATTGCTGTTTAAAATCTAAATCAAAAGAAAATTTCCTTTCCAAACCTCCATGGCTCTTCTTGCTGATTTGGTTTGTTTTAATTATGTTCTGTTATGGTCATAAATCATTGAAACGGAGCTCTATGAGCAAATAATCCTCATGTCAGCCAGGTCAAATTAATTGTTCAGATTTCATGACAGAGCATTTCACATGTTTTATTAAAACTCATATCTTTCTGTGTACTGATAACTCTGGATTATGTGATTCAGTTAAAAATAAATTCGTCTACCACATTTTCCTGGGGGTTACTTTCATGTTCCCAAGTGACATAGGCCCCCAGGTATGAGAAGCAGAGGCAGGATAACTTCTTGAAGCATAGCAAGAGAACCCCCAAACTCTACCCAAAATGTTCATAAGTGGGGTGCTCTGGGAATGGTAGGGACTGGCTCTCAGAACCCAGGATGTGTCTGAAGGCAACCTTCTGGTACTGCTTCTCCTCACCCTGTCTTGCCTTAGTAAATAGGAAGTTCAAGAACTTTGCAGGGCTTTGGTGTCATCATTCTGAACAACTTTGGACAGGCCCATATATGAGGAAGATGTTAGAAACTGAGTTGAGGGGCGCCTGGGTAGTTCAGTTGGTTAAGCGACTGCCTTCGGCTCAGGTCATGATCCGAAGACCCAGGATGAAGCCCCACATCGGGCTCCCTGCTCGGCGGGAAGCCTGCTTCTCCCTCTCTCGCTCCCCCTGCTTGTGTTCGCTCTCTGGCTACATTTCTCTCTGTCAAATAAATAAAATCTTAAAAAAAAAAAAAAAAAAAGAAACTGAGTTGAATGTGCAGTTTGAAACTTTGCTTGGTGGTTTTAAAACCTACTTCCCCTACCCTGCCTCGATCCTTCAGTGGGCCTTCTTACCTGTAGAAGAGAGTTCAGGTCTTCCATTGCCCCTGAGTTCTGCATGATTCACTCCTGCTCTATCTCCAGGTTTGTCTCAGACCTGTTTCCCCTTGCTGATGACCCTCCAGCCACCCTGGCCTCCTGTTAGTTCCTGGCTCTTATGGCTTCTTTTCTCTGTATATCCTGCTGCTCTTCCTGTGACATATTTCCCCTCACCATTGCCATGGTGGGTTTTTTGTCATCCTCTAGGCTCAGCCTAGATTTCATATCCATGGTGACACTGTCCCTGGGCACCAAACCTAAAGTCAGTCATCCCCTTTGTACTCTTGGAGATCTCAGTAACAGGTTATTTCCTTCTTAGGATACATCCCTATTTGCAACGACTTCATTTGTTTTCTTGTCGTCTTGTTTCTGTCCTCTGCTAGAAGAGAAATTTCATGAGGGCAGGGACTCTTTCTGCTCTGCCATCTCAGACCCAGCTCCTAACGTGGTGCCCAATACATTGGCGATTCTTAATAAATGTTTATTGAATGAAAAAATGAAGGAAACTGATTATTTTAGACAAACTGATTTGTGTTCTTGGTTTCCTTTTTACTGCAACAGTGAGGTATGGAAGATATAGAATCTTGACTAGTTAGACTTTTTGAAGTTCACACTCATTTTGGCCTCATTGAAGCAGCTGGGACACTGCTGACCAAGGCCCTCTGTCCCAAAGTCCTGTTGTCCCTGATCTCCCAACGATGCCCTCTGCTGGTGTCCCTCCCACTGTGTTTGATTTGCTCTGCCTTCCCCTCCTCTCCTGCTGTCCCCAAGTTTGATATTCATTTCTCTTCATTCCCCCCTCATCCAGGTGACTTCAGCCACAAAGGCCTTCAGTCATCTCCTCTATTCAGAGAGCCGGTGTTTGTCTCTTGCCCTCCACTCCCCACCCCAACTTCTGTCCTTTCTACTAACAGATGAACTTTCTTTAAGTGCCCCTCACATTTCTCATCCCAGAACTTTGGACAACTTCTCATTTCCTACAGAAGAGAGTCCAAGTTCTTTACTGTGGCCCCTGAGGCCTTTCCTGCTTTGTCCCTAATGCACACCCAGGACTTTCTGAAAGGTACTGTGTGCTGTTCTGTGAACACATGCTTCCTCCTCTGGGCCATTCTCTTTGTTGTCCTCTGCTCAGAATGAATTTTCCTTCTCTCTTTGCCTGTATGACCTAGGCCCAGTTCAAAGTTTACATTTCTCATAAGGTTTTTCTCTAATTTTCTTCTCTTCTGCCTTTGAAATCCCAGAGGACTTTACTTCTCTCAGGGGAGGGATCACACTTTGTCTTCTGTTTTCATTACTACTTTGTGTACAGTTTCTATACCATTTGGCAACTCCTCTTCCTAGGCTATACACTCCTGTGGGGTGAACACCGGGGCTTATTCATCTTCATTTCCAGCCCAGATAGAGCATTTTCCTTCAAACACAGCTGATGCTTGGCAAACCCTTGCTGAGTGAACGAGGTGTCTGCAAGTACTGTGCCAGGAGAGGGTATAATTCGATTTTGGCAGAAACAAATTCAATTGGCTAGAGTGAAGTCTTTGTTAAATTCAAGTCAATGAGAAAATGAAGGATATTTACTCCATGATAGGAAGGCACCATTTCTCGAGCAAGCACTATGTGCCAGACTCAGACTAAGATAATAAAAATATAATCTTATTTATCATTCTTTCATTCATTCATTCATTCATTCATTCATTCATACATTCATAATGAAATGTGCAGTATAATAAATAATAAATGAGCCCATGTTCTGTGTGAGGCTCTGTGTTAAGTACTGAGGATCCAAAATAGACTTTTTCGTTTTGGTGGGGTTATCCTCAGAACAAGCCCATTAGTGGCCCTATTTTATGGCTGAGAACACTGTGGCTGGGGGGGTTAAATAACTTGCTCAAGGTCAAGCTGATAAATATTGACATTGGAGTTTGAAGCCCAGCCAGTGATTCTTAGAACTGTTCTCTTTGCCGCCACACCACACTCTGTAGCATGGACTCTGTTGATATCATAGAGTCTGTGGTTAATATGTATAGTTAAACAGTATATTGTACAGACTTATGCTACTCAACTTGAGACTGGCAGCATCAGCATCTCCTAGGAGCTTGTTATAATTACAAATTCTCAAGCCCTACCCTAGACCCACTGAGGGAAAGTCTCTGGGGGTGGGGCCTGGGAATCCGTGTTTTAATAGTCTCCATGTTACTCTGTGTGTGTTAAAGTCGGAGAAGCCCTGGCATAGACTGTGGTTTATACAAGTTATTACAAAAGCCTTTTCATTTGTTTTCCTAAATTTGGGCTTCAGTTGAGCTTTTCAGGTGCTTTTAGTTTTTATTATACTCCACTGTAGGGTGATTGTCACCTCACGCTGTACCTGTTATGGTTGCAATGGCCCCAGCCCAGCAGCTTTAATGAATGAGCCATTCTTTTAGAAAAGGAGTCATATAAGGAAAGAGAGGTGCAGAACAGTGAAGGAAGCAGTTGGGAGGAATGCTGTCCTCGAGTTAAAGGCTGTGAACGCTGGGGACCAGGATGGGATGTGGAGAAAGCACAAGGCCCCTTCACCTTGTTGAAAATGCACTCTATGACCCCTTAGCAGTAAGGGATGGGGCTGCGAATGGGCTTGTTGTGGCTGATTAAGCTGGTAACTGAGGTTACCTGATTTCTCTGCAGTGGGGCTGGGGGAAGAAATTCTTCACTGAAATCGTGCTGCTTCTAACACACCATCAACCTGAGTGAGGGGGCTAGAGAGGGAGGCTGAGAGATGAGACTAAAGTAGGGTGTTGAATATTTTAGCGAACTGTCAACTTTAATGTCTCCAGGCTGTATCTATCTTTGAAATCAGGGTGCTCTGGGGTTTCTAGCCAGCCAGTTGCCTAGTAACATGAGTGAAGCACTGAGGACTAGCCACTTGAAAGTTTATTTTTGTCCTGAGTTAGTTGCTGAAGATTGAATGTGATCTGGTAGCTAGAGTAATATTTCATTTTTATTCATGAGCTGGGGAAATAAGCACATACTTACAGGGAAATCAGCGTTGTCCCGTTGAAGGCATGACTTTGTATTTCTTCAAACCCATTTCCATATAGTTTGCTGAAGTGAGAGGAGAGAGGATTTAGCAGTGAAAGCAGCACATTTTGGAATCACACATTCTTCCTTCTGTGACATGTATTACTAAGATAATTACTGGCATTCATGTTTTAGATTCTAAGGAGCTGGTGAGATGGAGCTGTGTTGTTTTTTTCTTCTTTCTTTTTATTTCTTTCTGCTCTAGTTTGGTTTCACTTCCACCAGTGACATCATCATCAATTTGTTTATTAAGTGTTTATTAAGTGCCAGATACTTGATCATTTGCATATATTTTGTGACTTAATCCTCATTGTCATTTCCATTATACTGATCAAAAACCTAAATCTCAGTGTTGTTGTATAGTTTGCTTAAGGTTAAAGAAAGTAGAGTAGAAGCAGAATTAGTGGCCATCGCCATCTGACTGACACTCAACTTTTGCCTTTGCTTCTCCAGGCCTGTGGGCATTTGGGCTTTCCAGGTGGCTCAAAGCTGGGGGCAGAGGAAGGCTCCAGGACTTTTCTTTTCCTTTGATGAGTGTGTGTTTTTGCTGATGCCATATTTGGTTTCAGAAGATTTCAATGCCTTTTGTTCTTTAAGACAAATTAGTGGATAGTTAGATCAGTTTAGTTGGATGTAATAAATATTTAGCAAAATAAAATAGAACAGAATAGGACAAAATGGAAAATATTGGAGTGTGTTGCATGTAATTAGGGTAGTACTATATGGAATGGAATTTTGTTCTACCATTTTTTTGTGTTATGCAGAAACACAGACACGCACACATCTGTCTAGAATAAGACATAAGAGGCTCCTCAGGACAGATGCTGAGAAATGTTGGAGCCTAGATTGAGCTTGGAGAGGATCAAGTGGCACACCTTCATTTTATAAAGAAGGGAAGAGGCTCAGAAAGGAAAGTGACTTGTCTAAAGCCCACCATAGGCAGAAATGAGATCAGAACAGACTTTGTCTTGGGATACTTCTATCATATCAGGTTCACTGGTTGTTTTTACTTTTTTTCCTGAGACATCTACATAGCCCCTCTTCCTCCTTCTGTGGGGCTATGCTTGGTATCACGTTCTTGGTATGGCCTTTCCTGGCTGCCCATTTAAGCTCCCTTCCCCCAGAATTCCTACATTCCCATTCCTCCTCATGGATCTGTGTTTCCTTTGTGGCTTTATCAGCATCTGACCCTTGATTAAATCATACTTGTTCATCATCTGCCTTCCCCTGCAGAATGTAAGCTTCAAGAAAGCAAGGATTTCAAACTGTTCTGTTTCTTAGAGCATCCCCTGCCTCTCGTGCCTGGCACTTGGGAGAATTACAGTAAATATATGTTAAATGAATGGGAAGAACAAATGGGTATATGTAAGATGAATTTCTTACTATAAATCATAGTCAACCAAGCAAATTTGAAAGTCACACTCTTGGAAGTATTTGTGTAAGTTCTTCATGAGCCAGATGTAGTACTCAAGTGAGAAAGGGCTATTGTATAACATAAAATTAAGCTCCAGCATCTGTCAAGACCCTAGCTTACCTTTATAGGCCTGCTGATAGTTGCATGGGCATGTAGGGATGGGTTGGTGGCTGTGACTTAAGAAACAGTTTAGACACCTTCCCCAGCTACTCCTGTTCCAGGGAGCTGCTATCTGCAAGGGTTCTCTAGCCTTTGTTAAATAAAGCAAGCATAGAATTGAGTCTTCTGGTGTATGTGTGTAGCATGTATGTGTGTGTGTGTGTGGGGGGGTCTCGTTCTATCAATCCACAGCACACCTGAGACAAACGAGCATATAAATAAGTGTAAGTAGGACTCAGGGTTGAAGCATGATATTTGAATACTGGCATTCAGAAAGTAGAGATTACAAAATACTTAATAGCCTCCTTATTAATTTGAGTTCAGAGTGACTCATTTTGTAAAACCCTGGAGTTTCTCATGATGCCTGCTACCTGGCAGGAACCCAGCCTTGCCCTTCATGTGAGGAACAGGCTTCTCCTACTCTTCTGTGCTTTCTTCTGGAATTTTGAATTTACAACTTCACCTATAAGCTCTTAACTGTATTCTGTAATGGATTCTTGGGTGCCATTTTTTAGTAGTTTTCTAGAATTTGAGGGTATAGTTACTTGGGTTATCTCCCTTGTTCTGTGTAATTACACACAACCTTCTTGTCTCCTTAGCACCTCAAAGAAATAATTCTTTTTTTTTAATTTTTACACTTAGGCTATGATTCTTTGGCAGTCCCTTATCATTTGGGGCTTTGAATTCCTTTATAGCAATGTGTTGTAGTTGAGGAAATTGTACCAGACTTTTCTCTGAACTTTGAAAGTGGATTTCTTAGAGTCTTGGCCAGGGTTTGTCAAAACATTCCCCTTTATCCTCTGACTCAGAATCAACTGGAGCTCCTTGCAGAAATGCAGACTCAGATCCCCTGAGCAGGTACCCTGCAGAACTATGGCATCAGAATGTGGTAGTGGTGTTCTGGAACAGGCACTTTTATAACAAGCTCTCCCAGTGAGCGTGGGCATGCCACTTTGGGGCCCCGTGCCCTAGGGTACAGGATAGGATGATATAGCTCTCATTGTTTGTATAGGCAAATCAGACGGCCTGCTGGACAGAACTGAGTCCAGAGTCTGGTTCCCTTACTGCTTTCCCTGCCTTGAAAGTGATGGAGCTACATGTATAGTGAATTAAGATAAAGTAGCTCCAGGGGTGCCTGGGTGGCTCAGTTGGTTAAGCCACTGCCTTCAGCTCAGGTCATGACCCTGGAGTCTGGGGATCGAGACCCGCATCAGGCTCCCAGCTCCACAGGGAGTCTGCTTCTCCCTTGGACCTTCTCCCATCTCATGTTCTCTCTCTCTCTCTCAAATAAATAAATAAAATCTTAAAAAAAAATAGATAAGGTAGCTCCTACTCTGTTTTGAGCAAAGCAAAGCTGCCAGCAGTTTTCTGGATGCCCATGCCCCATCATCCTTATGGGCTGTCCTGATCCTAGTTTTGATACATATTAGGGTTTTATCCTTTTTTTTTCTTTAGTGGGGCTTACAATGCCGTTGCTCTAAGTGCAGCTTCATGGTTACATCTGCAAGTCTTCAGTGAAACTGCTCACTACTTATTCGCTGAATTACTTTAGGCTGTTACATAACCTCTTTGTGTCTTAATTTCCTAATCTGAAAATAGGGATGGTAATAATAGTATTGACCTCAAAAGGCTGTTGGGTGAGTTAAAATGCTAAACATATATTAAGCACTTAGAAAAAAGTCCTGGAACACAGTAAATGCTTAATGTGTTGCCATTATTATTAGTAGTAATAGTGATAGTAGCTCCATCTCTCTGCCCAGAATAGAGGGAAAGGGTCTCTCTTGCCATGCTCTGGACAGGATTTCCATGAAGTACAGCAGGCTGTTTAATTGAGCTGTGGTCGTTGGGGTAGGGGCCTTCCTGTTCGTGGTGGAGCAGGTCAGTTCAGCGGCCTGGGCTGGCTCACATATGCTCACTCTCCAGTGACCCTCAAACATCTTTGGTCTATGCTAGCATCATTGACATGTTTGTATTGGGACATTTTTTTGGTCCTTTTTGTTGTTGTTGTTAATAGTGTGGGTCCTGCTTGCCCTTTCTAAAGAATGGACTCACTGTTTCCTTTTCAGCTGCTTCTCTTCAGCTTTGTTCTTACCAGTTGTACACAACAGAATGTGTTGCTTTGTTTTGATTAAAACAAGTGGCATCCATACTTTGGAGAAATTATGAATGTGAGTGGGAGGCCTCCTGCTATCCAGCCCTCACAATGCTTTCAAATGCCCCTTAAAACATCTGGAGAGTCACTTCAGATAGTTTTTTTCCCAAAACATCATGGTGTCAGAATTAAATGAGGATCACGCCCTTTGCCTTGAGGATGCTGTCACAAGCACAGAAGCGATATTTTCCCCTCTCCTGTATCACAAGGCTGCACCTTACTTTAAAGTATTGTTGCATTCTCTATTCAAATGTCAGTAATTGTGATTCAAAAAGAGAGAATGTCACCTTTTTATTCAAAATAAGGTTCAGGCTTTAGAACTTAATCACGGATGATGCTTTCATTCTGAATGCTGCCTTGAAACAAACCCCAGGTATTCCTGGGGCTCTCAAAGCATTTCTGGGGTTATGTTAACAGTATTAGATGGTCCACTGTGGTTCCCTTTTGGATCGTGTAACCACCTAATTTTTGGATGATTTTAAAAAAGAACACTTAATTTGTGTTTGCAGATCTGCAGGGTCTCAAAAAGTGGCCCCAGGGTTTTTATTTTAGAAAATATGCCCCATGGTGATATATCTTTAAGCAAATATTTATCAAATGACTATACAGATACCTACCTAAAGAACAGGGATCTTGAATTCATCACTTTCTTCTCCCTGTGGTATTTTGCTGGATATTTTTGAATATCCTGTATATGAAGTCACCTCTTGAGTGGAAGCCCTGGCCATGGTTGTATGGATAACTTGTCACCGGTCACTGTCACCAGGCTGATCTCTATATGCTGCCATGACCCCAGTCTTGAGTATTCATCAGGATCCCCCTATTTCTGTGGGGCTCACAGTCTCAATGGCAAGGGAATCCTCTCTTTGATGTGGGCATACCTCCTCCTGCCTTTCAGCAGCACTGAGTTGTTATGTTTCTCTCAGTCATGTTCATGTCATCTTATATGACTTTACCATATGTAATAACAAAAGGATGACAGGCATCCAAGAGAATGATGACAGCAATGGATTATAATAAGCTGAATAAAATTTTTGAAAAATCTACTCCTATATTTAGATATTTAGATATTTAGAAAAGAGATGGAGAGAGAAGGAGGATTCTTTTTTTTTTTTTTAACAGAAGAATGCTGGTAATAAATGTAGAAGAATGATGAAATTTAAAACTTTCATTTTGTAACTCCCTGCATAATAACCGAATAATCAGTTGATGCTGAAACCGTTAAATGAAATGTTGTTGGCCAATGGGCTGGTTGTACCAACTCACAGTATCCCACTATGGTTTATTATTAATGACAAAGGGAAAAATGTGTCCTTACAAAGAAGATGGCTGGCAGTCACACGTTAACCAAATGGCCAAGGAGCATGGCATGCTGTGCCTTTTGGTTTGATGCACTGGGAGAGACACAGCATGCCCTTTGCAATGTTCTTGCAGAGAGGTTGTCTCGAATCTAATCCTGACAATACAGTCAGATGAATCCAGACAACTGACCTGGCTTCTTCAAGGAATCTGTGTCATACAGAACGGAGAGGAAAGTGGGGGAGAGGATCTTAGTGGGTGGGTTAGGAGGTGAGACCGAGAGGACAAAGGGACGTAATAGTGAAAATGCAATGCATAAAATTTTGATTGGATTCTGAGTTCAAAAAAATTATATAAAAGACATTATCGTTGGAATATGGAATGTAGGTTGGACAATGTCCTTAAATTCATGTTTTTTGGGGGGAGAGGTGTAATGGTGTAATTATGTAGAATGTCTGTGTTTTGGGGAGATACATGCTGAGGTATTTAAGGTATGAAGTGTCATAATATCTGTAAATTTCTTTGGATAGTTTGGCCAAAAGGAAATGTATTGTACATATTTACATATATAGAGACGGGGTGGGCATGGCAAGCTGCTAAGAGCTGGTAAATCTAGGTAAGATGTATGGGGTGTTACTGGAAAGACAAATGGAAAGCAAGTCCACTTGTCCACTGAAAATTTTAAAATAAAAAATATTTAAAATGAGATGACGTGTTTTCAGGATGATCTAATAACAGCTGGCTTGCTAAATATTAGCTTTTAATCGTGGTGGTGCCGTGTAGTTGACAGGATGTGATTGGATTACACAAGCAGATATTAAAAATCCCCTTGGATGCACAGAGAAAGAGCCATGTCTGGGTGGTGTGACTTGACTAAGGGACATTAGACACAGGCCCAGGACTAGAGCCCAGACTGTCTGTTTCAACACCTAGCAGTCTCTTTAGTGTAGCTCACCGCAGGGGCATCTTGCCATCCTTTGCCAGGCATTCTTTCTCTCAGAATTAGTTGCCATGACCTTCCCTTTCCTTGGTGGAGTTTGGACATGAATCAAATTTGTCTCTTTTTTGAGACTCGTATGACAAGTCATGTGGAATATCTAAAGGTGGTGCAGCCAAATCTTGCTTGCGCAGGGGGTACATTTCAAGATGGCCTCTTGAGGAGATTTAATGAAAAGCCAAAGTGGCTATAAAGGGACATAAGAGCATAATGCATAGTTTTAGCATTAACCCCACTGAGCTTCTCCAGCATCAAGTGAAGTGTTTTGTTTTCATTAAATGAGCTCACAGTTGGTAAAGATTTGGGGTGGGGGGAGGGCAGGAAAGGTTCTACAAGAAGCAAAATCTCAAATACTACTAATAATGAAGAGAGAAGGTCTGCTTTCATTATTTTCTAATTAGGGTGTTGAACTTTATAGCTGAGAAAATAAGACTTTCCTCTTTAAGTGTAATACCCTTTTTCCAACACGGTGCTCCACGGGATCCTTCACTTACAGAAGGGCCCATTCAGCTGAGAACAAGTGCCAAGCAAATGACTAATCACTCCCCTTCCAGATGAAGGGCTGAGAGTGAGGAGAGGGATGGATGTACAATGCCCCCTGGGCCCACTAGGAGAGATGAATCTACATTCCTCATTAACTTCAGAGGTGGGGCAATTATGCCCTGCTGGTAGGCACTATTCTTCTTGAAATCATAACTAACATAAGTTAATGGCCCCATAATAAAAATACTGTGCAGCTCTCATGTGCACACGCTAAAATGTGTGAAAGGAATCTTTGGTTGTTCCTTGAATTTGGTGAGGTGGTCCAAAATTGGGAGCTCACAGAACCCTGTACATCATCCCAACATTGGTTTTCTTGTTGATTGTTCTCCACATCTTCTGTCCTTTCTTTCATACCATTTCTACTTCAGTCTTATGGCTGTATATTTACCTGGGATAAGTACCATTTGGGTCCTGATTATTTTTAGATTTAGGTCAAAATCAGAGGAAGTCTTGGATATTTGTGATTTTTGAATAAAGGCTACTCTGTTGGGTGGCTTCTTCTTAATACTTTTGTCAGAGTTACTTCTAAGCTTTTAATCCTTTATCCCAGCATTCAAGATTCAGCAATCCAATGTCCCCTTCACCCCTGCCATTTTTATCTAAACCTATTTCCTGTTTCTTAAGCTGGGTGTGTACTTGTCAATAAGTAAGACATGTCCTGCTGTCTTCTTTCCCACAGCCATGCTTTTGCTAATGATGCTTCTTCACTTAGACTACTTGATCCCCTGTTCTCGGTAGGTGGTACCATATAGTGGTTAAGACTGTGATTCTGGAGCCAGATGGTGTCTAAATCTTGATCCTGGGCAAATTATTTAAATTTGTAGTGCCTTGGTTTTCTCTTCTAAAAATGGGGCTGAGAGACCCTATCTCATCGGGTTGCTGTGATATGTAAACAAGTTTTAAAAAGTACTTAAAAACATTGCAGGTATTTACTAAGTGCTGTATAACGATTAGTGGGCCTTACCACATTTACCAATGTTACTGATACTACGAGGTCTAACTCAAGTCTCAGCTCCACCATGCACCCTCCTCTGACTTCTCCAGCCCAGGAGGACTTCTCTAAGACTTCTCATTTCTACATAACACAGACTCTCACAGTGAATATCTACTGGTTTGTATTATTCTTTCATTATATGCCCCCATAATTTCTCTATTTCCTTATATCTGAGATTCTGAGCTCCTTGGGGACATGGGCTGTGTCTTCTGTGTTCTCACTAAAGATAGAGGAAGACCCCAATCCTCCAGTATATGGTACCTCTCCATGTAGTCTTTGCTCTGTCTCTGACAGGGGATGTGATAAATGAGTAGCTCTAGACACATGCAATGGTGGGTTGGAAATACTTTATAAAATAGAGCTGGAAATGCTTTGGTGTGTGAGGGAAGTAGAGGAGCAAAAAGACAGTAGAGAAGATTTTTCTAGGATCTCCTGTCTCCTTATGTTTAAGAGCTACAAGTAAAGAATTTATCTCGAAAAAAAAAAAGGGTTTTTTTTTTTTTTTTTTTGGTGGCTTCTCTGTATTCCCTTGATTGCAGTACTCTGAGCTGGATCTACATGGGATACAGCTTTGTAACATGACAATTAAACACGTGAAATTATACCTACACAAAGTAAAAATTACCATTCAAATGCAATGTATGTTGATACCAATATTTAAAATCTATCCTATAAAAGAGAGTCCTCTGAGATGTCTCTTCTCTTGCTTCACAGCTACCTCCTCATTTTGGGGTTATCCAGTGCATGCTCTCTCTTTCTTTAAGGGCAAGCTCATTTATTGACTCATTATAACCCTGTCATGGCTGTAACCAAAGCAAAAGAGTGAGAGGGAGATGGATGTGGGGAAAAGAATTGAGTATCGTTCACTAGATTTTGGATATAAGTGAGACATGGTGCCTAGAACGCTCCTTCTGAACAGTGGGGCAAAGGTAGGACAAAGGCAGACAGTAGCGACCCCAGAGAGAAGGGAGTCAGGCAGGTGAACAGTGAAGAGAATAGGTTGGGTTATCTTAATACACTGCTCTATGAGCTTTATGTGCATGTGAATCACTTGGGAACTTGCAGATTCCAAGTCAGTAGCTCTGAGTCCTGAGAGTCTGCATGTCTAACCAGCTCTTAGAAGATGCAGTAGATGCTGGTCCATGGACTATACTTTGAATGGCAAGGCCTTAGGAAAGAGCATAAAAGGGATAGGTCTGTGAACCTGGTAACCTGATGAGGGATTGCTAAAAAGAAAGATACTAGTTGCAAGTATTAAGGGATATAAAGAATGGTAATATGGTGCTCTTCAGAAGCAAAGTAAAAAGTCAGAGAGAGAGATAGAGAGAGTGAATGAGTGAATGGAGGCTCTATTGATCAAGTGTCCTACCTACTTAGAGAATATCTTTCCAAACTTCTCATCTGAAACTTGAAATTTCTGTGCTTTTTGAACCGGGGCAGCCATTTCCCTTCCAGCTGTGTCTTCCCAGCTCAAAGCGTTCCACTGACGGACTGAACAATTTCCTCAGTTGGAAATTTGATCACTGCCAATCCTCAGGGCCTGTCTGATTAATTTTAAACAGAATGGGTTGGTTGGTGGTCGTGTGAACACACGACCCAGCCGCAACTCCGCACAACGGCTCTCACCCTTAGCATTTTAGGTCATAAAGAACGTTTCCAGTGAATGAAGAACATGGTAAAGGATGAGAAAGAGCTCACCTCAAGCTAGAAGCGAGAATAGCAGGACCCTGAATGTCAGAACGTGAATCTAGGAGATTACTCACAGTGTTATGGATTCATTACTCATCCCTTGGAAAGCATTTCTTGGTATGGTGGTTATGTGTAAGTTATCACAAATTTCCCTGGAGGAATAAAATGAGAAATATTTACTTTCCAAATTTTAGCTGCAAATAGGAAACTGTTATGCATAGCAATCAGCCTGGTACTTACAGAATGAAATTAAATTCAGAGGAGAAGATCTTCGTAACATCTGGAAGCTTTCGGATGCCTGTGTTACAGATGCTCCTGTGATTTGGGGCAGTATGGGGACATGGGCAGAGAGTGAATAAAAGGGATTGTTATTAAGGCATAAAGATAAACGAAGTAGAAAGGCATTTTGAAAAGACTATCTTCACATTAAAAAAATACTGGGTTTGGCTTTGTTCATAGCACCTTTAGCTGTTGAAGACTGGCAGAATTTTAAAGCCCCCAACACTACAGAAGTAGTTGCTCTAAAGATGCCTGTTTAAAGATCTAGGGACTGGGACTAAACTTGCAGGTCATTTTATTTATATTTAGTTTCCAGCCTGTCTTTTCCTAATGTACCAATCGCATTTTTCTGTTGTATTCTTTCCTATTCCTTTTTGGTAATTTGCTCTTAATAGTTCTAGAAAGCATGGCTCTACTTTAGAATAGGTTTTAACTCAAACACTTTAGGAGTATTAACCTCCATATGAGAAGTCCATATCCCTCATTATTTTTTTTTAAATTTTAAAAATATTTTATATATTATTTTTTCAGTGTTCCAAGATTCATTGTTTATGCCCCACACCCAGTGCTCCATGAAATACGTGCCCTTAGTACCCACCACCAGGCTCTCCCATCCCCTACCCCCTCCCCTCCAAGACCCTCAGTTTGTTCTGAGTCCAAAGTCTGTTATGTTTCATTTCCCTCCCCGAATTACCCCACTTCCCATTTCCTTTCCTTCTCCTACTGTCGTCTATATTACTCCCTATGCACCACAAGTAAGTGAAACCATGTGATACTTGACTTTCTCTACTTGGCTTATTTCACTCAGCATAATCTCTTCCAATCCAGCCCCGGTTGCTACAAAAGTTGGATATTCATCCTTTCTGATGGAGGCATAGTATTCCATTATATATATGTACCATATCTTCTTTATCCATTCATCTGTTGAAGGGCACCTTGGCTCTTTCCACAGTTTGGCGATTGTGGCTATTGGTGCAATGAACATATGGCCCTTCTTTTCACTACATCTGTATCTTTGGGGTAAATGCCCAGTAGTGCAATTGCAGGGTCATAGTGTAGCTCTATTTTTAATTTTTTAAGGAATCTCCACACTGTTTTCCAAAGCGGCTGCACCAACTTGCATTCCCACCAACAGTACAAGAGGGTTCCCCTTTCTCCGCAGCCTCTTCAACACTTTTTGTTTCCTGACTTGTTAATTTTGGTCATTCTGACTGGTGTAAGGTGGTATCTTAGAGTGGTTTTGATTTGAATTTCCCTGATAGCTAGTGATGATGAACATTTTTTTCATGTGTCTGTTAGCCATTTGTATGTCTTCTATGGAGAAGTGCCTCTTCATGTCTCCTGCCCAGTTTTTGATGTGATCTTCTTTTTGGATGTTGAGTTTGAGTAGTTCTTTATAGATCTTGGATCTTTTTCTGTAGTGTCATTTGCAAATATCCTCTCCCATTCTGTGGGTTGCCTCTTTGTTTTGTTGACTGTTTCCTTTGCTGTACAGAAGCTTTTTATTTTGATGAAGTCCCAAAAGTTCATTTACACTTTTGTCCCCTTTGCCTTTGGAGACGTGCCTTGAAAGAAGTTGCTGTGGCCGATGTCAAAGAGGTTACTGCCTATGTTCTTTTCCAGGATTTTGATGGATTCCTGCCTCACGTTGAGGTCTTTCATCCATTTTGAATTTGTCTTTGTGTGTGGTGTGAGAGAATGGTCTAGTTTCATTCTTCTATATGTAGCTGTCCAATTTTCCCAGCACCATTTATTGAAGAGACTGTCTTTTTTCCACTGGATATTTTCTCCTGCTTTGTCAAAGATGATTTGACCATAGATTTGTGTGTCCATATCAAGACTCTCTACTCTGTTCCATTGGTCTATTTCTCTGTTTTTGTGCCAGTACCATGCTGTCTTGGTAATCACAGCTTTGTAATAAAGCCTGAAATGAGGTAACGTGATGCCCTCACCTTTGTTTTTCTTCTTCCTTAGCAATTCAGGGTCTTTTTTGGTTCCATATAAATTTTAGGATTGTTTGTTCCAATGCTTTGAAAAATGTTGGTAGAATTTTGATTGGGATGACATTGAAAGTATAGATTGCTCTGGGCAGTACAGACATTTTAACAATGTTTATTTTTCTGATCCATGAGCATGGAATGCTCTTCCATCTTTTTGTGTCTTCTTCAATTTCTTTCATGAGTGTTCTGTAGTTCCTCGAGTACAGATCCTTAACTTCTTTGTTCTTTGGTTAGGTTTATTCCTAGGTATCTTATGGTTTTTTGTGCTATAGTAAATGGAGTCGATTCTCTGATTTTCCTTTCTGTATTTTCATTGTTAGTGTATAAGAACACAACTGGTTTCTGTGCATTGATTTTGTATTCTGCCACATTACCAAATTGTTGTATGATTTCTAGTAGTTTGGGAGTAGTCTCTTTTGGGTTTTCCTTATAGAGTATCATGTCATTTGCAAAGAGAGAGAGTTTGACTTCTTTGCCAATTTGAATACCTTTTATTTCTTTCTGTTGTCCGATTGCTGTTGCTAGGACTTGTAACATTATGTTGAACAGTAGTGGTGAGAGTGGGCATCCTTGTCTTGTTCCTGATCTCAGAGGGAAGGCTGTCAGTTTTTCCCCATTGAGAATAATATTCGCTGTGGGTTTTTCGTAGATAGATTTTATGAGGTTGAGGAATGTTCCCTCTATTCCTATACTTTGAAGAGTTTTAATCAGGAATGGATGTTGCATCTTGTCAAATGCTTTTTCTGCATCAATTGAGAGTACCACATAGTTCTTCTCTCTTCTCTTATTGATTTGTGAGTGTTGAACTACTTTTGCATACCAGAGATAAATCCCACCTGGTCATGGTGGATAATCTTTTTAATGTATTATTGGATACTGTTAGTAAGGATCTTGTTAAGAATCTTGGCATCCATATTCATCAGAGATATTGGTCTGAAGTTCTCCTTTTTGATGGGGTCTTTGTCTGGTTTGGGGATTAGAGTAATGCTGGCTTCATAGAAAGAGTCTGGAAGTTTTCCTTCTGTTTCTGTTTCTGTTTTCTGAAACAGCTTCAGGAGAATAGGTGTTATTTCTTCTTTGAATGTTTGGTAGAATTCCCAGAGAATCCTTCTGGTCCCAGGCTCTTTTTGGGGGGAGGTTTTTGATCACTGCTTCAATCTTGTTACTAGATATAGGTCTATTCAGATTGTCAATGTCTTCCTGTTTCAGTCTTGGAAGTTTATAAGTTTCCAGGAATGCATCCATATGTTCTAGGTTGTTAAATTTATTGGCATATAATTTCTGATGATTGTTTCTATTTCCTTGGTGTTAGTCGAGATCTATCCCCTTTCATTCATAATTTTATTAATTTGGGTCTTTTCACTTTTCTTTTGGATTACTTTGGCCAATGGTTTATCAATCTTATTAATTATTTCAAAGAACCAGCTTCATTGATGTGTTCTAGTTATCTCTAGTTTCTGATTCATTCATCTCTTCTCTAATCCTAATTATTTCCCATCTTGTGTGTGGGGTTGGTTTAATTTGTTGTTGATTTTCCAGTTCTTCAAGGTGTAATGAGAGTTGGTGTATTCGGGATTTTTCAATTTTTTTTGAGTGAGGCTTGGATGGCTATGTATTTCCCCCTTAGGACTGCCTTGGCTATATCCCATAGGTTTTGGATCGATGTATCTTCATTCTCATTGGTTTCCATGAAGTGTTTCAGTTCTTCTTTTATTTCCTGGTTGATCCACAGATTTTTGAGCAGGATAGTCTATAGCTTCCAAGTGTTTGATTTGCTTCTGAACTTTTTGTTGTGGTTGAGTTCCACTTTCAAGGAATTGTGGTCAGAGAATATGCAGGGAATAATCTTAGTCCTCTGGTATCAGTTGAGCCCTGATTTGTGACCTAGTATGTGGTCTCTTCTTGAGAAAGTTCTATGTGCACTCGAGAAGAATGTGTATTCTGCTGTTTTAGGGTGGAATATTTGTTTTAGGGTGAATATTTCTATGAGATCCATCTGGTCCAATGTATCATTCAAAGCTCTTGTTTCTTTGTTTATTTTCTGTTTAGATGATTTGTCCATTGCTGACAGTGGTGTGTTAAGATCTCCTCCAATTAATGTATTCGTATGAATATGACTTTATTTTGCTTAACAATTGGCTTATGTATTTGGCTGCTCTCATGTTGGGGGTATAACTATTTACAATTGTTAGATCTTCTTGATGTATAGACCGTTTGAGAATGATATAGTGTCCTTCTGTGTCTCTGAGTACAGTCTTTAGATTAACATCTAATTTGTCTGATATGAGAATCGCTACTCCCGCTTTCTTTTGAGGTCCATTGCTGTGAAAGATGGTCCTCTATATCCTCACTTTCAATCTGGAAGTGTCTTTAGATTCAAAATGTGTCTCTTGTAAACAGCATATGGATGGGTCCTGTCATTTTATCCAGTCTACAACCCTGTGCCTTTTTATTGGAGCATTTAGGCCATTCACATTGAGAGTGATTATTGATAGATACGTTTTTTTGACATTATATTGCCTGTGAAGTTCATGTTTCTATAGATTACCTCTGTAAATTTCTGTTCTGTGTCACTCTTGGGTTTGTTTCTCTTTTATCGAACCTCTCTTAATATTTCTTGTAGTGCTGGCTTGGTGGTTGCATAATCTTTTAGACCTTGATGGTCCTGGAAGCTCTTTATCTCTTCTTCCATTCTGAAAGTCAACCTTGCTGGGTACATTATCCTTGGTTGCATATTTTCTTCATGTAATTTCCTGAATATGTCTTGCCAGCCCTTTCTGGCTTGCCAGCTTTCTGTGGATAGGTCTGGCGTTATTCTGATGGTCCTCCCTCTGTATGTAAGGGATCCCTTCCCCCAAGCTGACCTTAAGACATATTCTTTGATTTTTTGATTCATGAATTTCACAATTATGTACTTAGAGGTTTTTCTGACCTCATTGATCTTGGGGGGGGTGTCCTCTCTGCCTCTAGGACATGAACACTTGCTTCATTCCCCAGATTAGGGAAATTTGCATCCATGTTTTGTTCAGCTATATCTTTTAGGCTTCTCTCTCTCTCAACTCCTTCAGGGATTCCAATAATTCTGATATTGGAGAGTTTCATGGCATCATTTATTTCCCTAATGCTACTTTCATGGAATTTTAGCTGTTTGTTCCAAGACTTCTCTTGCTCCTCCTTCTTAATCCATCTGTCTTCTAAATCATTAACATGACCTTCTGCTTTACCTACCCTAGCTGTTAGCATATTTAAATTAGATTGCATCTCATTAATAGCCTTTTTAACCTCTGCCAGTTCGACTTTCACTTCTGACCTTAGAGCTTGTATCTTGCCACTAATGTTTTTTTCCAACTTAGCCATTGCTTCGATTATTGCTACCCTGAATTCCATTTCTGTCATATTGTTTATGTTCCTTTCCAGTAATTATGTGACAGGGGTTGTAGCCTTTGGGTTTTTCTTCATTTGGTTGTTCTTCCTCTGAGTCATTTTGGCGAAGGTTGGTTGAGGGGATGTATAGCTGAGTATATGAACCACTATCCAGGTGAGTTGCTCGTTGGAAGGTTTTGGAGCAATCAGAAGTCACCACCAAAAAGGAAGAATAAAGAAAAAAAGAGAGAGAAAAAGAGAAAAGAAGCAAGAAAAAAACCTGGCCAGAACTGGCCCCAATGGTAGGATTTATATGGTACAAAACTACAAAGAAAGAGTAGTTTCTTTCTTTGTAAAGAAAAAGACCATCAAGAGTAAAAGAAAGTTGAAGAGATCAAAAAGCTAAGCTCAACCTGAATGACCCCCAAGACTAGTATTTATATATTTCAAAGGCAAAAACAATTACACAGAAATACTGACAGAAGAATAGGATGGGAAAGTGAGTGAGAACCCTCATTGTGGGCAAG
The DNA here is from genome assembly GCA_004023965.1 of Spilogale gracilis. NCBI lineage: Eukaryota > Metazoa > Chordata > Mammalia > Carnivora > Mephitidae > Spilogale > Spilogale gracilis. Next base: position 78,259 of record PITA01004795.1, read on the forward strand.
GAAAGTATTTCAGATCCTCCTGGGTGTGTCTTGTTATTATTGTTAGAGGAGACCACTTTCTAAAGATAGAAGGAGATTAAAACTGGTTTGTATATAGGGGTAGTATTGAATAGGAATGAAGGATTACCTTGAAGCTTATAACTATATGTATATTTAAAAGAAAAAAGAATAAAGGGAAAAGAGAGAAGAAAAACAGAAAAAACAAACAAAAAAGAAGCAACAACAACAACAAAAACCACAGGTATGTTTCAAAAAATTTCAAGGTAAAAAGTTATTATGGTGTATTGTATTAAGTATCACATTGTAATAATAAGTGGGTTAAAAATTAAAAGAACAAAAAGTGTGAGAATGAATTTTAAATTTAAAGTGAAAACTTTAAAAATAAAAACAGAAAAAAGTTAAAAAAGAAAATAAAGTGAAAAGCTGTATCTATAAAACATACAGCTTTTGGGGTAGTACCAGGAGCTTAACATATTGCCTTTGCCCCGATGTTGGGGTTTACTGTTTTGGTGTTGTCCTCTTGTTCTTCTGGCTTGCCTTCTGCAGGCGGGGCCTGCCGCGCTGTTTTCAGTCCCTTCTACCTGGGTGAGTCCCTGCCCCCTTCCTAGGGACTGGGCTCCATGGCAACCAGGTTTTCAGGCTTTTTTTCTCTGGAGGATTTGTTCTTTTGTGGCTTTTTGCAGCTTTTCAGAAAGTCAGGCCAGAGCAAGATGTCTGCAACCAGACCTCCATCTCCGAGAGAGCTCTCAGCTAGTAGCCCTCTGGATGGTGCGGGGTGCACAGACTCTCTCTGTATCTTCTCCTTTGGTCGCTTGCCACAACTGGGCATATCTGTAGCTGCTGGTCAAAATGGTGCCCGAAGCCCCCGCTTGTCATTTCACTCCCACACCACGGAAACCATAACTGATTTGGGGTCCTGCCACCTTGTTTCTGCTCAGAGAGTCTGTAGTGCACACCCACGCAGGAGGGACTGAGGTCCCCCGGCCCCACAGGTCACGCACAAGTCTGCAAAATTGCCTCCCTTGGGGCTTGCCCAAGCCTGGCCCAAGGGGTGGGAAAAAGTGGTGATTTTAAAGATAACTGCGCTCTGCCATGTTCCCTTATGCAGCACCGGGGAGCGCTTTCTATCTGTAGGTTTGTATTTCTGTCAACAGCTTTCCCTGGTTGCCTCTCAGCTTCTCTGTTTTTGCCTGCTTTTAATCAAACCGTAATTTGCTGCTGTTCCCCAAACACAGAGCACTTTCGTGTTGGGGCATTTCTTTCCAATGGGTCACCTCTGTGGGCTCCCTCCCCCACGTCCCTTTGTCTTTGGATATCACTCCGAGCGTTCCCACTGCACTTTATCTCTGCTGATGCTCCTCTTCCCCCGTAGAGATCCAGAAATGTGAAATTTTATATTTCAGGTTGATTTCATGGGTGCTTACAGTGTTTTTGCAGTGTTTTTGCAGGTATTCAACTCACTTAAGGGGACCCTTTGAAATGGTCACCTACTTTTCTTCCATCTTTCCGCTCCTTCCCATATCCCTCATTATTAAAAATCTTTCTTTCTTTAGCTACCTTGTGGTTCAGGAAGTTCTTCCTTATGACTTGCTGAAATCACTGTACATGCTTTTGGTTATTGGAGCTACTCAGGGCTCTTCTATCTCCCACTTTTTATTTAAGCTTCAAAGAAGAGAGAAGCTTCAGTGATAGGTTAAATTGAAAGATATCTTATTACACAAGAATGGGACTCCTTTAGTCCAGGCATCTGGATTTCCCCTAGCCACGTTTGAATTCACCTATGCAGGACGGCAGAAACCAATATGGACTTCCTTGCAATCTGGTGACAATGGAAGGAAGTCAGATTTCTCCTTTGGCTCTTTCTGAGGCTCCTTCTTACCTGTAACCCCAGATGGCACTGAATCCTTTCCCTCTCTGGGGCTGGTGATCGCATGGTAACTCAGACAGCAACATGTACTGGGGTTGGAGGACTATCACTTGTTTGAGGGGTGAAAATGCTATTTAATGGAGATAGTGTTTCTTAGATAACAAGGGAGAGCAGTGGTCAAATTGGTTCTGGGATTTTCTTATGTTTTTCTTTCTTTTTTTTTTTTTTTATGTTTTCCTAAAGTGGTTGACATTGCAGATTCTTATGTGTCCTGCACGGCCTTGGAGGCCTGGAAAAGCAGAACACCTGGGCTAGGAGCCTTTCAGTGTTAGAGCTGCAGAAGGAGCTCAGCTTGGGCCAGCAGCAGCTCCTGGAGGAGGCCCCAGGGCAAGGCTGTATAGGAGACACGGAACACCAGACTCAGAGAGATGTCCTCCGGTCCCTCTCTTTTTTTTTTTTTTTTTGGCAGTGGGGGTTGTGGACTTCCACCCTCTCGAGATTTTATGAAATTTAAGTTACCAGGAGGAAAAGAGGATGTGGGTGTTAGAGGGATTTAATTTTGTCTGCGTGGATAAGTGACTGCTTGACCTTTGAGAAGATCCACAGTGATCAGTTTATAGGTTGTATCAGGTTTCAGGAATTTTGGTTTTGCTGGCAAGGTAATGAGTCTGCTGGGTTACTGTGGGTACTCAATTTATAATTCTAACTAGTAGACTTAATAAGATTTAACGGGAAATAGAAAACAGTGATTTAGTTTATATGACACAGTGCCTACTTCTAGGTGGTACTTAAAAAGTTTTCACTTAATGCATAAAGGAACAAATGAGATGAAGGAATCCATAATTCTTAACCAGGGATGGGTGTCGAATCAGAATTGCCTCTCCTTTGAACTGTGCTCTGTCTGCATCACCACCTCACCAAGAGATTCCGATTTACTCTTTTTCAAGTGTCATGACCCTGCCTCCCCATTCCCACTGTCAGTTTTGAAAATCATTGCAAAACGGGTGATATTCTTCTCATGTGTTTTTGGAGAATGAAAATGTTGGGAGTCAGTTATACGGATTCTGAAAGCACCCAGCCTGGTGACTGACAAGAAATGCTGATTAAATTTTAATCAGAAGGCTGAAGACAGACATGAAAATAATGCTAAATATATAGTTAAAAAAATTCTTCCCAACATTTTAATTGTTTTGATTTTCATCAGATACCCAATTTCCCTCCTCAGTTGCTCAAAATGGAAAGATTCTCACAGGTATTTTAAGCGGGGGAGATTTCTAAATGCTCCAGGCTCTATGTACACCAGGTTTTTGGTGTTCTGGATCAGTCTGTAAAGAGAGAAGGAGAAGTTTAAGAAATGTGTATTGTTTAGAATGTACAAGACCATAGTTACCAGAGGATGCTAGCTGAAAATGGCGTCAACAAAAGTCAGGAGACTTTCATGTGCTTGAGAGGAGCTTCTGAGAGCCTGGGGAATGAACACTGCATGGTGGGAGCCAGGTGGGTCTTTCCAGGAAGCTCTGCTGTCAACCTCTTTCTGAGGCAGGTGTAAACATCATAGCTGGGAATCTGTTCCACCCCCACTCAGTGAGGCAGCACCAACTTCCAGGACTGGCCAAGTAGATCCTGCCCCACCGTGGAGCCTACGTGCTGGGGGTGATGGGAGATTCCATTCCCAGGTCGGATGAGCAAATAAGTTTCCCTTATAGGCAAACTTCATAGATGTATTGGGGCTAGGAGCCCCCTTGACCAGTGATCCAGACAGGTACTCAGTCTTTGGATCAGTCCAGGGCCTTGAATTTGGGGGGATTTTATACCCATTGTTATAGATAATTGTTGTGTGATGATGTGCAGCCTCCTAACGTCCCTGAGCCTGTGTGGCCTTCTATAAAATTAGATAATAATATGCTTTCTTCCTACCTCATTGGTTGGTATGTAGTGAGCAATAGAATAGGTAGAGATAATGCAGGAGTCAGGGCTTTGTAAAGTGTAAAAGTACAGCCAGGACTCGACAGTGGTGTGATTGCCCTTCTCCCTACTTCTCCAGTGACTTTGACCCTTTGAGAAGTAGCCACATTGCCTTTCTACTTTGGATTCAATAAAAGGTCAGTAAATGCCTTTGACTCTCTTATCTCATGCCATAAACACCTAAAGAAATGATGATTACTCTTGTTCTATAGAGAAAATATAGTGTATTGGTTATTTGGAGGGGCTCTGGAGTCAGTTTGGTTTTAGTAATTGTATGACCTTGGATACATCATTTAAAGCTCTTTCTTCATAGGGTAGTTTTTGAGAAGTAAATGTGTGTTTCTAGTTCACAGTAAGGCTTCAACCAGTGTTAACAATTATTAGTATAGTTGATGAAACCAGGATGTTGAATGATTTGTCTCTAGTCACACAGCTGAGAAGTAGCACAACTTGAAAGTGAACTCAGTTTTTCGGACTCTGAGTCTAGTGTTCGTCCCCCCTTACTATAGTTACCCACCATTGGTGCCTATTTCCATCTTTTATGCCCTTTTGATTCTTTAGAGGTGAGTGAGGTTTTATTTTTAAAATTATTTTTACAACAACTTAGTCAAGCAATCATGGACCATATAAAGTATTATGTAGGTAGGGTGGAAGGAACTTTTAAAGAGCTTTTGGGGTCTGACCTTAAACTACTCATCCATACATTCCCTCACTCAGCAAACATTTATTAGGCATCCATATGTGTCAGGCTTTGTTCTAGGTACTGGAGCTACAGCTGTGAACAAAGAGAGCCTGATGGAGCTAGCATCCTAGTCTCAGGACCTTCCTTTGGAAAGTCCACAATCGTTCCCTGAGAGCATTTCATTTTTCTTTTGCATCATGAGCAATTTAGTTCTCTTAGGCGGTTCTGGTGGTTCTCAGTATAAGCTGTGCTTCATTATCACTTGGTCAGATTTCTTGGTCTGGGGTAGTAGTGTCATCTATGATGGTGATGACCTCCTTTCCCCTTCACTTCCCTACCCCCTCCCCACAAATTCTACTTCATAGCGAAGTCCAGACTATAAATCTGCTTTTGAATACCCATTATTTTGGATTTCCCCGTAATCAGTTGGTGAGGTAGTCTCACCTCCCTGAATGTACTGTCGTCTCCTGGGGAGATTTATATTTTACCTCCTCTGTATTCCAGCTACACTTGAAGCCTTGGTTGGACATTGGTGGGTACTCACATACTTATCAATCAGTTAGTCTCTTTAGATAATTGCTAATTGGACCATTCATAGGGAGGCCTTGTGGTGTGGTGGGAAATGCACAAGCTTTGAAGAAAGACAGGCCAGGGTGGAATCTCAGCCCTGCCATTGTCCATGGGGCCACACTGGTCAAGTTACTGATCTCTCTGAGCCTCCATTCCTTCCCTTGAACAAAGGGGATAATTACCTGACTTTGCAGGGAAACTGTGAGGATTAACACAACCTCAAGGAAATAAATGCCAGGCACAAGTATGCAGAAAATGTTTGTTGCTAATATTCTTCCCCTTCTCCTAACTTTCAAAATTCCTGTGTAGGTGACACTCTTAGAAGCTCAGGTTTGATCCAAATAAGGCAGGAGTAAGAAGCCTGGTTTGGGAGTCACATGACCCAGTTCCTAGCCCCAGCTCTAGTACTGACTTGCTGTGTGACATCAGGCAAGTCAGTTAATCTCTTTGGGTCATAAGTTTATCATCTGAAAACTGAATCGAGCCCATCTTCCCCCATCTTTTTTGTATATTGGAGGAAAATAATAATTTGGAGAGGACTGTTTTTAAGAATCAATTCTTGGGGCGCCTGGGTGACTCAGTTGGTTAAGCGACTGCCTTCGGCTCAGGTCATGATCCCGGAGACTCGGGATCGAGCCCCACATCGGGCTCCCTGCTCGGCGGGAAGCCTGCTTCTCCCTCTCTCACTCCCCCTGCTTGTGTTTCCTCTCTGGCTGTGTTTCTCTCTGTCAAATAAATAAAATCTTTAACAACAAAAAAAAAAGAATCAATTCTTAAACATGATAATAACAATAACAAACTGCATACGCATGTCCAACACAGGGTTTTACATGGTTGATTTCCAAGAATCATTTACTAAATAAATGAAGATGCCCAAACAGTCCTCAATGAACTAATTCATGATCTCTAAGCTCCCTTTCAAATTTCCCCACTATTCTGGGTACTTCATATCCGTCTTGGGGTATGCTACTTGGCAGGACTCCACAATGTCAATTTTAATTTCCAACTTCGTGTTGTGGTGTTTCAGAGTTTATACAACTCCCAGGGAGAAGCAGTTGTCACCATGGCAACCTTCAGGCCACTGCAGTGAGAGAAATTAGTGCCTGCCCAGACCTAGTAATTGCTGTAGTCTTTTCCTCTTGGATTCCTAGGAGCAGATGCTTGAATACAAATACTGAGTGGGCTCCAGCCAGCGAGGGTAATAGTGTACAGCAATAAACTATCTGTTAGCTGATGCTTACATTTCAGACAAATTGAGGAGGTTGTCAAAGGCATTAGCTTCTATCTTTTCCAGAGAATCACTCTGAGAGATTTCACTAGGGGAGAGGGGGAGAAAAAAAAGATGAAACATGGAAGAAATAACCATACATGCATCATAATAACCTGTGTATGTCACCCAACAACGGGGGGCTCCAGTGTGTCCTTTTAAAAAAGAACAGGGATGCCTCACATTGTCCTCACATCATAAAGCGCTACCATCTCCCTTTAGGAGCACTGATGAGTGTCTATAACTCAGGTACAGTTGAAATGCAGGTTTCAGTAACCCCTGTTTATGTGGCAGGCTTTTTTCTTGTTTACCTATGAACTCAGAGCTCTAGATTGATAGAAGTGGACAGGTTTTTTTGAGAAAATCTAGTCAGATTCCCTTGTATTACAGCTTTGGAAATGGAGACTCTCCAGAGGAGAGGCAAAAAGTGCTTATGGGAAGGCTCAGGGCCAGGATCTGTATGTCCAAATTCCAACTCCATTTACTCTAGTGAGGTTTTAATTTGGGTTGCATTCACTGTTTCATAACTCTTTCTACTTTTCCCAGAATCCTGTTCTGACAATTGCAAGGTGGTCAACTTCAGCATGTAGTATCCTTTTTGGGTTGTAACTATTTCTTTGACTTTTTTTCTTTTAGCAAATTGAGGACAAGGAATATGTCCTGTCCACTTTAGAAACTGTGGTGACTTCATATTGCCTGGTGCATAGAGTATGAATGAGTAAATAGATTAATGAATGGAGTCTTTTTAAAAATATTTTATGTACTTATTTATTTTAGAGAGTAAGAATGAAATGGTCGGAGGGGCAGAGAGAGAGGCAGAGAATCCCAAGCAGACTCCATGCTGAGTGCGGAGCCCTATGTGAGGCTCGATCTCACAGACCTCAGATCTCAACCTGGGCCGAAACCAAGAGTTGGGTGCCCAATCAGTTTAGGCACCCAGGCACCCCTGAATGGATTTTTTTTTAAAAGACACAAATGCAAAGGAACCAGCTTTGCCATATACAATTCCAGGCATACAGGCAATATCAGTGTTACCCTAAAATCCCAACATGAGCTACCATTTGCTGCCAGCTGAGAAAAAAGTCTCAAATTCACAGATTGTACATTTGAGTGTTTCTAAGGTTAACATTCACTGAAGCCTTCAGACTTGAGAGATTTAGCCCACAGAAAGGCTGAGCCTAAGGCCGTTAATGTCTTTTATGAACGACACAGTAATGGATTATTCCTGGACTGATTCATTTTATTCATACCTAATGGTTTGTTTCTTTAGCTGTGGCTGCTTTTCGCATGAGGAGATCTAATGCAGTAAAAGTTATTACAACTCAACATTTAAACTGGAGAGCAGAAAAGTAAGGGTAAGGTTCAAGGAAACTGACATTTCTGTAATTCTTGGGGAATTATTTTTAATATCCTCACTGCTTGCTAACACCCTAAAGAGCAGTCAGAGATTCCCCAAGGAGCTAGGATTGATGATGCAGCATCTTTAGAGATGTAAATTGGCTTTGAAAGCCCTATGGATTGTTAAGATCAGAGATGCTCTCTAGGAACCAAATGACCTTTGAGGTCCTTTCACGTGGACTGACATTCAGGAGGATGCTGAAATACTGGACTCCTGAGAAAGTTCTCTCTCATGTATGGTGTCTTATGCCCTAGAGGCTGAGGCCCAGGGAGAAGAGATTGAAGTTACATCTGACACAATTGTGAGATCATGCTGTATTATTGGGTTGCTTTACAATTTTGATAAAGGCCTTTTATCAATACAGCTATAAATACTGTGTTTTTGTCATATACTTATTATATTTTAGATATAAAGATTATCTTCTGATGCACAATAAACCTCCAACACATTTTCTTTTGTGTGGGTGTTATCTAAAAATGTGACACAAGGGAATATCTGCTCTAGCAGAAGGAGAAGTTTTATGATTAGAATCTATTTTCTTTTCTACTTGAGAAGTTTATCATCACTTATCAAAATGCATTCAGATCACTGAAGCAAGGTTAATTATCTGGAATTTAATGACTCTTGAAATCATACTTTTCTTCAAAGGTCCCTAGATATTATTTGTATTATAAAGATAAAAATACCGGGGTTTCTTTAACACAGTTTCTCTCCTAGAAAAATTATCCCTCCTTTTCAACTATGTTTTCTCTTACAAAAATTTTATTATTCCAATTATGAATGTCTTTTGATATGCAGTATCTTACTTACATTTTTATGACCTCATTAAGTCCTCTGAAAGCTTGAGATGGAATTAGTTTGATAGGGAGATAGGTGAGTGATCTAGAAAAGGAGAAAGGAAAGCCAAGAGTTTAATATTTAAGACTGGGTACCTTTTAGAGGCACCTGGGTGGCTCAGTGGTTAATCCTCTGCCTTTGGCTCAGGTCATGGTGCCCGAGTCCTGGGATCGAGCCCTGCATGGGGCTGCCTGCTTGGTGGGAAGCCTGCTTCTCCCTCTCTCACTCCCGCTGCTTGCATTCCCTCTCTGGCTGTGTCAGATAAATCAAATCTTTAAAAAAAAAAAAAAGACTGAGTACCTTTTAAGTTCATGAATAAAATGTGTGTGTGTGTGTGTGTGTGTGTGTGTAAGTATGCGTGTGTGCATGTGTGTATAACTACAGAGTTCCAACGACTGGATTCAGGTGGAGAATTCTAACTTAGATCAATAAAGAGATGTGCCAGGATTCACTCTTGGTCTTTATCAGAGTGTGTTATTTTGTAAGTAAGATCCCAAACTTTGGACTCAGACACACCTGGGTTCATATCTCCACTGTCCCACTACCTGGCCCGGTGATCCTAAGGATGTTATGTAAGCCCTCTATTCAGTTTCTTCGTCTATAAAACTGGAATAGTAATTCCTGCTTCACAGGGTTGTTATGATGATTAATTGAGATAAGCCATGTAAAGAACAGGGCCTGGCACCAAGTAAAGAGTTGATAAATAGTTCTAGGGTGGCCCCATAGACCTGGTTGGGAAGATGGACAAGAAACTATCTTGAGTCAAGTGGAGAAGTGACTGGTAAAAGTACAATTGGAAACCAGGCAGGCAGGAAGGGAGGATTCACTAGGAACATGTTCCTTTTTTGATGTGTACCATCTTCTCCAGACAGCTGATTTTGGTATCCTCCCATCCATACCATGTGACTGCTATGATAGCTTCATCACATGGGCATCTCATGCCATTTTGGGGGAATATCTATAGAGCATTTCCTTCAGGCACTCACATATATTCAGAGGAACAATCTGAGTGTTCCTGAATTGAGACAAAAGTTATGCATTACGTAGAAGTTGAGAAAAGAGTAATTACTCAGCAATAAGGAAAGCAGAACAGGATGATGTGCACCTGCTACAGGACCCTGGGGTTAAGATATCTCAGAAGAAAGCATCTGCAAAGCAGGGATAAATGTTCAACAGCATCAAGCATCTACAATGGTTCAGGGTTTTGGACCAAGCATTGGCAGAGAGGAGGGGAGTGGATGAGGACATTTCAGGTGGGAAGTTGAGTATCAGAAATAGGAAACTAGAGGTGAGAGACACTGCCTTTTTTTTCATGTGTCTACAAAGCGGACTTTCTTGGTTGCCAGGAAAAAATGCCTTCTGCAGCAGGAGCCTATTTGAATCAGGGAGATGTTTTATGGTCTTGGAAGCGACTTGCTGCTGGTGTATGGTGCTATGTGAGTTGAGCACGCCTGCCTATAACCTTACTTTACCCACTCAGCAATGGTGTAAGATGGGTGTCTCCCTTTGATAGCAGGAGAAGTAGATCACAAAGAGATTCAGCAGCCTGAACAAAGTAACATGACCAAGCACACTGAGCCAGATATTCTTTCTTTTTTTTTTTTTTTTAAAGATTTTATTTATTTGACAGAGAGAAACACAGCCAGAGAGGGAACACAAGCAGGGGGAGTGAGAGAGGGAGAAGCAGGCTTCCTGCCGAGCAGGGAGCCTGATGTGGGACTTGATCCCGGGTCTCCGGGATCATGACCTGAGCCGAAGGCAGTCGTCCAACCAATTGAGCCACCCAGGCGCCCCCAGATATTCTTTCTATGGTGTGATATTGGGCCAAAGTTTGTGATTCCTAATCCAGTCTCTTTCTCTCCCGACCCCAAACTTCACTGAGGAATAATGACAAATATAATTATATATACTTAAAGTGTACAGTGTGGTGTTTCGATATACACATACATCATGGAATCATTACCAAGGTTAAGAAAATTAACACATCTGGGGCACCTGGGTGGCTCAGTTGTTAAAGCGTCTGCCTTCGGCTCAGGTCATTGTGGTCCCAGGGTCCTGGGATCGAGACCTGAATCGGGCTCCCCCTGCTTGTGTTCATGCTCTCTCTCTGTCTCTGTCAAATAAATAAATAAGCTCATAAAATAAAAAGAAAACACATCTCTCACCTCACATAGTTAACTCTTTTTGGGGGGGAGGGGGGGTGAGAACATTTAAAATCTACTTTCATTAGATCATTGGAACATAGTCTTATATCTCATAGCTTGTGCCCTTTGATCTCTAACTCCTCATTTTCCCCTCCCTGCAGCCCTTGGCAACCATGATTCTCTTCTCTGTTTGCGGGAAACTGGCTGTTGTTTTGTTTTTGTTTTTGTTTTTTCAGATTCCACATGTAAGTGATACCATACAGTATTTGTCTTTCTCTGGCTTAGTTCATTCGGTATAAGGCCTTCCAGATGTTCCTATGCTATCACAAATAGCAGGATTTCCTTCTTTTTTATGGCTGAGAACTATCCCTGTGTGTGTGTATTTACCATATTCTTAAAATGCATTAATGAGTGGAAGGACCCCTTTGTTTGTTTCTATATGTTGGCTGTTACTACTAGAATAAGACAGGATGCAGATATCTTTTAAGAGACAGTGATTTCATTTCCTTCAGGCCTATACAGGTAACCCACTCCCTGTCAGTGATCAAAGTGGAGGGACAGGCATTGTAATTTTGTTTCTCTTGAGAAGAGAAATGCGGCACTCTTGCAATTTCCTCTGCGGAACATCTTACCAACAGTTCTTCTCTAGGGGCTATTGCAAAGAAATCTCATTTCAGAGAGATGTTTTTACTCAACAGTTTCTTAGATATGGTACAACCTAGAGGAGGTAATCTAGACTTGGTCCTCTGATTTTATTCCTGAAGACAATCCTACCAAGCACATTGTTCAAACACATTAAATCAAACTTATTTAACAGGGCATCCAAGAAGAAGAGGGACAGTGGGGGGAGAAATCTTCTTACGATGGCATGTTTGCTTCCTATATTTCTTCTGGAATCATGTCCGCTTGGCTTACTGATTAAAAACACAGTTTTATTGCTCTCTGCACTGCCAAGTCAATAAATTTCAAAAAGAGAAAGCTGTATTCTACTGTACCCCATGCAGCATCAATAAAACTGACAGCCAAATTCTGATTCCAGAATCTTTATTGCTGGGGATAATGCAGTATAGAACATATTTTGGAGAGTGTTTACATAAAAGCTTAAAATGAACCCTTCAGAGCTGTTTATTCATGCAAATGGAACCCAGAAGCCAGAGCCTTTCAGCAAGCAGCCTCCTCCTCCAGGAGCATAGCTTGGCTCCCAGGAGAGCAGTTTGGCTCAGATTTGACCAGGGAGGTTGCCTGAGCTTTTGATTGATGGAGGGATGAGGGATGAGGAGCAAAGGTCGGATAGAAATGAGAGAAGCTGTAGATCATGCACCGGCTGTCCCCAGCGACTACAGGACAACCCTAGTGCAAGAGGAAATTTTGCACTTGATGTTGATGCTGCAGATCAGGAAAGGCAGCGGTGATGAGAATAGAAGTGAAGTTCCTGCCATAAAGGAGGCACTGAGCAGCCAGCAGGTAGCTTTGTGGATGTGGCTGGGGCGGGGCAAGAATGAGGCCTGCAAGCCAGAGAATGGGGAGCCAGGTGGGTGAGGCAGGTGTACTGAGTTTTGGCTACTAGATGTGTTCTCATGAAGTGAGGGGCAGAATGTGTTTCTGTGAATCTAAAGACGTTTTTCCCGCTGACTTATATTTTTTATTTTAGAGTTGTCATGTCTTCATTCCTCATTCATCTTTAGTTGGCAGCAGTCTGTGAACAGACTTGCCAATAACCATTTGAATGTACTCCCTTTGAAAGTGCTCCCTTCTCTGATGGGTGCTTTTATGAGGCCAGAAACTTGTAGCAACGTGAACAACTGTCTCCATAATAGCCCTGCCATTCTTCTCCCAAAGAAATTCTGATACTGATACTTAAGGGAACCTGTGTAAGGATGTCCTTTATGGCACTGTGGCAGCCGGGGGTAGGACGCAGAGTGTCCATTACAGAGTGGGACAATGGTAGTGTGGACAGTACATGCCTAACTCATAGGTCAGCAGCTAGAAGCCAGACTCTATAGGCATACAGAACAGCCTGGGTGGATCTTAGAACCATGGTTGAGAGCAACAAGTAATTCATGATATAGAATCCTACTTGCAGAATTAAAAACATGCACACAAAACATTAGCTATTTTAAGAGAAAACACCTCAGCAGGTATTAGGATGGTTGCCTATGGCAAGTTGAAAGGAAGTGAGAGGAGGAGAGGAAATGGATAACTAAAAGCCGAGTGACTTTGAATGCTCGGGTGATGATGCTTGCGTGAAGAAGTATGATCAACTTAACCTTCTGTATCTGAGAGACAAGAAAGAAAAAGAATGAAAGCTCTGATTTAATGTATTGAGTCTTCCTCTGCTTTCCTTCCCTCCCCCCCTTCCTCTTTTCTTCTTTTCTGGTTTTGAAATTAGGCCTATGTGTATTTCAAGAATTTTTTGAATTTCAGGAATGCTTGTGGAAAAGCCTAGTCAATATCATTTACTATAGAGCAGCAGCCAAGGAGAACTGGGGACAAAAGGTCAAGGGCAAGGACAGGTTAGGGGCTCTGCTGTCCAGGGCCAAAGAAGGAAAGGAAAGGTATGCATAAAGCAAGGACAGATAAAAGAGGGGCAGAGCCTTTTTTGTCTCAGACAAAGAGTGTGACAGTCCTAAACCAGGCATCTCAGATGGTGGTAAAGAGCCAGGCTACTGGCAAATGTGAGGTTGAGCTTGTAGGGTAGAGAGTTCTCTTTGCTTCCTAAATAGTCAGTGAGATGGTTAAGGAAGTCCATGGCAGGGGAAGCCCCAGCTACTTATTTTTATTCTTTTTCACAGCTCTTCTCTTCTCTTCTCTTCTCTTCTCTTCTCTTCTCTTCTTTCTCTTCTCTTTTTTCCCCATATGACACTTTGATTTTTAAATAAATAGATGATACAACACAGGTGACATTTGGATTATAGCCAAATCCCACTTTGCCCAAGTGCCTGTGCTACAGATGTTGAAGCAGATACTTAGGCAGGATGACAGAGTCTGCCTTAATTTCATCAAACTCCATTTATTCATAAATCCTGCCTGGAAGTCCCCAGCCTTTCCAGTTGTGGGTTAAAGTTGATGTAGAAGCATCCTTTACCCCTTTAGGATTGAAACTAAGCACTCACCCTAGTTCTGGGATGCTGTGATTGGTCATGACTCTGGTGAAGTCCTATGTCTTTCTGCATTGTTTACACTAAACTTAACAATATTTGGAGGGCAGGAGTGCACCTGCAATGTCTTGAATTACACTTGCTTCCCCTGATACTACGTTGGTGCTTGTTTTTGCCTTTAGTCCATATCCTGTAGCCTGCCAGGTCTCTTCAGAGTTCACCTAGGAGTGGAGCTCCTCCCACGCTTCTCAGTCGCCAGATCCTGATCCCTGTGTCTCTGCTTACTGACCGGGAACAGTTCCTGCTTGCTATCTGGTTAGGTTCATCCTCATATCTCCCACTGCTGGGTTCTGACTTTCAAACTGGGCCCCTGGCACAGATGGAGACGCTTTGCAGGGCGACCCATTACAGTTGGGTTAATTCTTATACAGGGTGCTGTGGTGGGCTGCCAAAATCCCCCTGCAGGACTGAGGCACTGTTCCCCCAGAGGCTGGGAGGGGGGACAGCTGAAGTTCCTAAATAGTTGTTGTCCTGGAATTACCCTCAGCCTAAGGTGGCCACCTCATCGAAGACCACATCTTCTCTCCTGGGCAGCATGGATCTGAGGACTAGTCAATGCATGGTGAGGGCTTGGCCCCATTCCCTCAAAGGGGGATGGTCAGAAGGGCCATCCTACCTTCAGAGCTGCTTCCCATCCACTCTTTGACTTGGCCCCAGACTCATTCCTCTTCCCAGCCAACCCCAATTGCCAAGCCACAGTGCATTTTGTGTCAGAACTCAGCCCCAGGGGACAATTTACAGATAAGCGAATAGTATTTGCATAAACTCAACCACGTTAAAAAGGATGATGCCACATTATCAGGTCCTTCTTAATTGTTCCTAGTGTCTCCTGAATACTCAAGGGTGGGGCTTGAAACTCCCCCCCCCCTTACTTTTTTCTTCTGGGTTTAATCACACAGATGACCTTGGAAAGAACCAGCTTGTCCAGCTCACTGGCTTCTTAATGAACCCTCAAAATAATGTTATCAGGAGAATTTCAGAGTCAGGAGGGCTGTGTCCCCCCTCAGTGAAACCCAGGATTTAGAAATCCTTGCTTATAAAAACCCACCAATTGGAATCATTTGATTATCAAAGGACTCTTTGTCCCACAAAAGAATTCCAAGGACAGTTCCTTTAAATAGCAAACTCCCTAGGTGAATGGAAAATCCAGTTCCAATTGACACAGTCTCTGCTTTTAAAGACAGGTGTCCATAGAGTCAATGACAACTGTAGTTTCCCCACCTCCCCTTGGTCTTTAAGATCTTGGATTGCATCCGGGTTTCCAAGGCAGGACCACCTTCTGAAGTGCATGGGTGAAGCAGGGTCAGAGCAAGGTGAGAGCCTGGGAAAAAGTCCTTTACCAAATGGAGTCCCCAAGACTAGGTGGAGTCCTAGGTATCTTAGAGCCTTTACCTGTCCTTCTGCCCAGCACAGCAGAAATGAAATATTTTTATTCACTTCCTTCTAATTATTTAGAAAAGCCATCAATATTATCGATTTAAGAAAGCCACAAACATCCACCCATCTTTCACAGACAATTAGTTTATTGCCGGAGCTATAGCCCTGAATTTTAAAATGCTACCAAATCAGAGGGAGGAAAAAAGACAGAAATCAGAGATGCTCAAAGTGTTTTTGCCAATGAACTCATTGAAATAGGAGGGGGAAGCACTACCTTATTTAAAAGAATGTTAACGTTTTTGTATTTATTACATAAGACCTTAATCTAAATTCAACAGAGACATAAGAATGTCTGTGTTCTTTTCAAAGCAGCTCAGTAATTATAATAAACTTGTTTTCATCTTGGAACAAAAAAAATGGCTTTGCCACTTTCTAAATGATTTTAAATCATTGCATTTTCAAATGCACTGATCTACTTGGTAACTTCATTACTGGATATGTCTTTATTTATTGGCTTCTTGTCTTCAGCATTTACCTACAGGGAGCTGAGATGTCAATGTTACCTGAAATATGAAGTCAGTATAGATGGACATGCAATTTGTTAAGCTTTACATCCAAAAATTTGGAATGCTCCTTGAAAATGCATCCAGGTGGTTTTGACTGACCACTCCTTTAAATGCTTACTGTATTAGACACAAGGAATCAGAAGATTCTGATGGCCAGTGGTTTGGTCCAACCCCTCACTTTCTAGACAATGAATCTTCAGCTAGGAAAAACAGAACCACGTGGCAACTCCATGGCAGATCTGGGCTAGAACGTAGGTCACTATGTTTCCGGTCCAGTGCTGTGTCCTTCACTAATCAAAGCACATCAGTGCTGTTCCTTTGGGGGTTTTGTTGATATACTCTGCTATACAATCCTCTGGTTCTCCGGTGAAAACCTAGCCTTTTGACAACCATCAGCTTCTGAAGAGCATGTCTCACAGTTTTAAACTTCAAACATGCTGCTCAAATTTCTGTTCCTTCATGGACCTACCAGAGTGGGTTGTCTTTCTTGCCCCTACCCTCCTCAGCTAGAATGACTACTCAGCTTTCTTTTCCCCTGTACTACTTGGGAATTTACCAGGTACCCTGTATGACTGTTTCCTCATTTCCACCACTGAACACCCATTCTCTGGTGGACCCTGTCTTCACAACTGTCTCTTGCTTCTAGCTCCTTTATTCCTTTCCCACTGCTGAATTTCTTGGGCATTCTTTTCTCCACTCTGACTAGTCCTTAACTTGGTTTCCCCTCACCCCACCCTGTGTTTCCCATGACAGGTCTAGATTAATATTCCTGATAACTCCCACCCTGTTACTTTCACACTCCCTTATCCTCCCTTGGCCTGCCTACTACCTACCCATGTTTCAGCCCTGCATTCAGGCCTTCCAAATAAAGGTTCAAACTTCATTTGCTGTTCCTTTCATCCACTATTCCTCTCACATAACCCACACACTCAACTTGTGCTGTCCAATCAGGCAGCCGCCAGCCACACATGGCCATTGAGTGCTTGAAACACACCCAGTCTGAGTTGAGAAGCACTGTAAAACATACTATATATACTAGCTGTTGAAGACTCGGCAAGAAAAATAATGTAAAGTATCTCATGAACAACTTTTGTACTGATTACATGGTGAAATGATAATATTTTGTATACATGGATTAAGTGAAGTATTTCTCTGAAATTGATTTCACCTTTTAAAAGTTTTTTAAACATGGCTATTATAAAATGCAGGTCACACCCGTTGACTGACATTATATTTTTGCTGGACCGTGCCACCGTGGACGAATCAGTCTGTTGTGGTTCCTGAACTTGCCTCTCCCTTTTCTACCTTCATTCACACTGTTTCCACCTACACATTCACCCTTCTCTGCTGGTCAGCTTCTGCCCTCGGTTAAAGGTCTCTCTCAGGGGCTCTATTCTTTCCAGAATATGCCGTCATCACCAATGGTGTGTGCTTTCTCTCTGGAAACAGCCTGGTGGGGCAGTGAAGACTATGGACTCTGGAGCCAAAATGCTGGCTTTCAAATCACAGCTTCATTTATAAGATAACAATGATACTAAGTACCCCAGTGATTTTTGAGATTAAATAACGAAACATTTGTATCATCTAACACAGCATCTAGCACGAAATAAGGGCACAGTAAGCACTTCTAACTCACAGCTGCTTACTGTGAAGGATTCAAGCTACCCCAGCTATTTCTAATGGCAACTCTAACTTCCTTCTGAAGGGTAGAGGATTAGTGGGGGTGACGTGCTGGTGAGTTCAGTACGTTGGAATGGACTCTTCTATCTGTCATGGGTCACTCTTTAATCTATAAAATATATGTGACTTTTCCCTGACTCTTAACTCTCTGCTGATTATAGATAGGACAACTGAGGAGGGTAAATACTTTGACTTCCAACCTCAGGTATCTCTTAGAGGTGTCACCTGATAGCCTTTTAAAAAATGATGAAGAACACTTTCCCATTAAACGTTGCAACCCTAGAGAACCACTCTGCAGAGCTCTCATTTGCTCACTGATTTTAAAAGTTCATTCAGTTGGAACCCTCCCATGGGGGAGTACAATTTGGATGACTCTCCTGCAAGACAGACTTTCTGGAGCACCCAAGAGTGAGAGCTTATGAATTATACTGTGAACCAAAGTTTTTTTAAAGATTTTTAAATTTATTTGACAGAGAGAGAGATCACAAGTAGGCAGAGAGGCAGGCAGAAAGAGAGGAGGAAACAGGTTCCCTGCTGAGCAGAGAGCCTGATGCAGGCCTCCATCCCAGGACCCTGAGATCATGACCTGAGCCGAAGACAGAGGCTTTAACCCACTGAGCCACCCAGGCGCCCTGAACCAAAGTTTTTGAGAAGATTCCCTGGATAATGGATTTTCCAAGTCATTTGTGCAACAACTAAATTAAAGATATAAAGCCTCCAAGGAAAACGGTAAACACATCTAAGCCTTTACTCAAAACCCATTTAAAGTTTCCTAAAGACACAAAGCAAAATAACCCAATCTTTACCCCCTAAACTGAATTCTTCTAGCAATAATATAACATGACAAGGATAACGCTGGTAAATAAAACTACATGTTGAATTCTCCCCAGGGAACATCTGCATCATCTGTAATCGTTTCTCAAAAGTATTTTTTAGAAGCCAAGAATATTATGTTGTCAGGACAGTGACACTGAAGATATGCTTCAGGAAACTCTTTCATTACAGGCTCCTGTTCCAGACACTTACAAGCTTTTTTTTTTTTTTTTTTTTTTTTAAGTGAGACTGTAAAAACTGATTGCAACTGATATACCACATACTTTTAATTAATCTGAGGATAGATTTAAAGTACCTGAAATGGGACTCAGGCGGCTAAGCGTTTGTCTTGGGCTCAGGCCATGATCCCAGAGTCCTGGGACTGAGTACTGCATTGGCTCCCTGCTCAGTTAGGGATTCTGCTTCTCCCTCATCCCACTCATGCTCTGAAATTACTGGCATGTGTGCCTTCACTCTTCACTAACTCTGGGGACACCAATTTGTGTGGTTGTCTTTCTCAAAAATGCCCCTTCTATAGAGCGTCTCCTTGCTGCTTGGGTCTGGGTGGAGCATGTCACTGAGGGCTGCTCCTATGCTCTCGCTGTGGGAGTGGGGCCTGGACGCAGTCGGATTCTCTCTCTCTCGGAATTGCAAACTTGGAATATACAGGACTCTGTGGAGCCAACTCATTGTAAAGGTGGAATCTAGAGGAATGGGAACTGACCTCTTGCTGCTAAAACACCAAATGCTCTCTGGATCTTTCCCATATCCTTCTATCTTCCTCTTATTCTTCTTTTTGGTTAACCTCTGATGATTAAATTTGTCAGAGTTGATTTCCAGTGCTTACAAATAAGAAAAACCTTAAGCAGAGCTCTGCTGACATTTCCTGGGGGAAGTAATCCTCTGTTCCTTTGAGGATCCATAGCACAGGATGTGTGCTGGTGGTCAGGGAGAGAGCAGAAGGCTCTGAACAGTGATTTCCCTAGTAGCTTCTCTAAGCTGGTGTCAGAGAGCAGGATAGGCTTTGGGATAACACCACTGGTCTGTCTGACCCCGTAGAGGGTGAAGCTCAGAGAACAACACTCAAGTGGTGCCTCCACTCAAGTTTCTTCATTACTCAGACTAGAAGCGATGGCCCCCTTTTCTGAACTCCTACCAGACTTGGTTTATAAGCTTCCTCACCTGCATTTCTCTGCGGTCATCTGAGAACTAGACCTCTCTCTCTTTTGGCCAAAGACTAGAAGCTCTTAGAGGGCAAGGGCGGTGCTTATGGATTCTGAACATTGTCCTCTACACTTCAGTATGTAGTTCCCAGATGGTCTGCAGGTCTTCTGCATGTCAGCCTGAGCCTTGGATGGGGAATGGAGAAAAGACAGGACCTACAATAAGGTCGGATGTCCTAGTTGGATACACAGGACTAATCCAGCCGAACAGCAGAAAACAGCCTCTAATCAGGACTTAGGTGGCATGTTTGAAAGGTAGCTCAGCCTGGGCTGAAAAGACTAGCATATCAGACTCTAGGCAATAATGAGTTCTGCTATTTTGAGATTCTAACTTATTCACCTTCCAGGTTGAGAAGACCTCAGGGGTCATTTTCTCTAATTAACACCTCCCAGGAGCAAAACTGTTCCGCCAGGCTTGCCACTTGATGATGGGTATTTTCTCTTCGACCTCATTCACCAGCTGTGGGTTTGCAGTCTTCTCTGTACCATCAGATTGTTACAATCGCACGTTGTAGTCATGTGGAACCTTTATTTCCGGGTACTTTTGGCTCTGCCAGCTCGTTTTTCTTCACCACAGTCAGCCCTGCTCAGGGGCAGGAGCCATCTCGCCCCTTTTACAGACAGCAGAGATCTCATCGCTAGCGGGAACCCTGGTGCAAATTAAGGGAGGAGACCTTACGCTAGAACTCCAGCCTGCCGGGTCTGTCCTGTTGATCAATTCAGATAATTGGAAGGCTTCATTGGACCCTGCCTTGTCATACCAGAGCAGCCCTACCCCTTTGGGTTCAGAAATCCTGTCTGCTGCTGCTCCTGAGCTAGAATTAGGAATGCAGGAGTCACCTCATTTCATCGGAGTCAACGACAAATGTCACAGCAGCAGGGGAAAAAAAAACCCCTCCATTCTGAAAGCTGAGTTTTACTTATAAATTGGACTTTTCTGAATTTGGCTCAGGTGGCATTAAAGAGCTGTGGTTCAAGACCACACAGAGCACAGCTGTGAGCCATTTGCGGACTGGGAGGGGGTGTCATCTCCCTGTGAGGCAGAAGCTAGGAGGAAATGAAGACCATGGAGAGAAACTGTTAGAAGCTGCCCACCAAGTCAGAGAGTCCACCTGTCTGGTGGGTGGGATTATTTTAATTTTCCTCTTAAAAAAGTAGCTGGTGAGAAATTTGCTAAAATCTGCATTAAATAAGATTTTTTGCATGCCAAGGGGAGCTGCCAGAACTGAATACATATGCTCTCATGGAGCCAGCCCTCTTGGGCCTGGAAGTGAGCAGCAGGGTCTCTCTCCACCACCATGACTCACTTGACTTTAAAGTGCCATGTGTAAGATTATAGTTACACATGGCCAAGACACCGTCTGCTGCAGTCACTCTGGCAGATGACATTTTGGAAGAAAAGCTCTTGTGCCTCATTTCAAGACATGAAAGGAAGCCAAACCGAGAGGCTTGGGACGAAGATAGAGGGGGTGAAGGAGCAGAACTGGAGCCCTGAATTAATCTGACTTATTGCTTTTGAAATAAAAAAAGAAGAAGGCAGGAAAAAACCCAAGGAATTATTGCTCTCCAAGGAGGAAGCTGGGTCCAATGCCAAAGGAACTGGTGTATGAACCTTTTTTTGGCTCTACACATGCACTGAGATTTTGGGAACTCTGTTGCTTGCTTTTTTAGTGTCCTGCTAGGGGCCATCATTCACTGTCCCCAGAAGGATGATTTTTAAACTAATAAAATTTGGTCCTTGCAAACTTTCCCCCAAGGAGTGTGTTTATAGGCACAGCCAGCTTTAAGAACTGCCTTGAAGGTGTCACTGGGAGACTTGAGTTAGAACTAAGGTTTAAGATCAACCTCTACCTTGGGCCTTTGTTTCTGTTGGGTGTGTGGGAGTGATGGTGTTGGGAGCTGGGACATGAGTTTTATGAATTCTGAGATGATTTTTTTTTGGTCAGGCCCAGCTGCACGGAAGCTGAGTGCAGGCCCAAGCTGTTGTATTTGCAAGAATGTGGTAGGTTTCTCCATGTGCTGTAAACTCTTACCTTGAACCCTGGACTGGGAACCCACTGGTCTCAACCTGGGCTCCTACGGGACTGTTTTCGTTGGTTTTAATGCATCCTGGGCTGAAAATTGATTTTTCTCTAATAAGTGAGTTAAAATAAACAAAAATCAAAGCAGTTTGGATGGGATATACTCACATGTGCAAGCTTCTAGTCTTGCTTCTTTGAAGCTGATATGTTTACTATGCCTGTTCAAAGGATAGATTGGGGATCTGCAAAATCTGGAAGCTAGATGTTGATATAACCCAAAGAACTCCCTCCACTACCCATATCACCTCCTCACCTCCCTGTCCCTGTGCAGCTGTCTACTCAGTTTGATAACTGTAGTAGTTCAATAAACACTTGAATGTGTGTTAAAGGTGTGCTGAATGTGAATCATAATACCCATAAAATTCTGGGATGCTTATGTTGAATAGGATCTCTTGAAGTGGTTGTGGTTCTCACTTGAGCACAGTGATTCAAAACCAAGGATGGGGGTGGATCTTGTCCCCCATGGAGCATTGGGCAAATGTCTAGAGCTGTTCTTGGTTGTCGTAATTCGGGAGGGGCAGCGTTACTGGCATCTAGTGAGTGAGGCCAGGGCTGCTGCTAAACATCCTATAGAGTACAAAATAGGCCTCCCTAATGAGTGATTATTTGGCTCCAAATGTCAGTTGTGTTGAAGTTGGGAAACCCTGCTCTAGCAGAAGAGGCTTATTTTGAATAAATAGTTACATTATGGCAGGGTATGTACCAAAATACAGGTAAATACAGAATATCAGAGGATGCCTCATGTATGGGAGGGAGGAGATGCTGGGGAAAGAGCTTCATGGGGAAGTGGCTCCAAGTCATGATTCTTACTTAATGTCTTTGTAACCAGTTGTCCAAGAATGACTCTGACTGAAAATTTATTAGTCAAGAACTATACATTGGGATTCTTTTTTCTTTTTGCACAGTGGTCTGGGTAATGTAAGTGAATATTTCTGATGATTTTATATTTTCTTTTTAAAAAATTCCTCAAAGAGCACAGGAGAGGCTTAAAAAGCTCAAATCCATTCAACTTTATTCTTTGCTTCTCAGCAAGGAATCTGAATGTACTCTAACCTGTGGTTCTTCCATTAGGACTCTTCTTCCTTTATCTCCTTCAAGGTCTAGCCCCACAATCCTTCATCTGTGAAGCCTTCCCTTGGAGATTTCAGGCCATAGTAATTGCTTTGTTCTCTGAATTTCTAGACCCTTGTTGCCTCTCTCCCTGGCCACACAGCTCTCTTGCATGTGTTTCTATCTAGATTGTGGGCTCCTCAAGGACTGGGACCATGCCCTCTACCTGTACATCCCTCTATAGGATTGAATGCTGTTCTGGACCCTGATTTTCACTGAAGGTATGAGGAGAAGAAAGACATTCAGGAAAGATGTGAGGAGACTAACATCTTCCTATAACTTTAGATTGATAGATACAGCACATTTTATCCTTCCAAAGTCTTTGAATTGTTTCTTATAATAAAGTTTAAAGTTTAATGTCTGTTCAGTAGGCACGACAAGCAAAAAATAAATTGCCGTTATTATTATTAGCATTTTCTAACTAACAGATTTTTCAGAAGCTGTTTCCGTATCAAGAAGATCAACCTTTCTGTTGTCATAGAGACAAAGATCTTTATATAACCATGGGCAAGGTGAAAAAAATTTTTCCCTTTCCTTCCAGTTGTCTGAAACTAGTAAGAAAAGGAAAAGGAAATGTTTTAAATCATTTTTTTCTTTTATTCCCTCCCCCATTAGAATGAATGAATATGTGGGAGGCTATTTTTTGTATCACATTTTAGATTTTAAATACCTAAGTTTTTCATAAAACATGGAAGAGGTAGAAAGATATGAATGACTGAACAGTGCCATTTTCAAAATTTGCAAACAGTGGGCTTGTCGATGACAAACAGTTATAATCCATGTTCCTTTTTTTCCGCCTTTTAAACCAAACAGTGGACTTTTAGATGGAAGCCTTACAAGGCAAACTTCCAGGTCCCGGAACATTTGAATACAAACTAGCATCTAACTGAGGGGCCAATGATCAATTCTAAAATGCTGTGCAATAATACTTGGCTCCTCCAACCCCCAGAAACAAGAGCGCTCGCCTTCCTTCTGCAGAGTCAGACCCTGTGTGTGACTTTGTGCAAGACCACAGCTCTCTTCTTCTGGGTGCCTTATTTCATAATTTCAGCTTTCTTCTTCTGACCAACTCCCGATAATTTGTTATTCATAGCATTTTTTTCCTACCTTGTAGTTACCATTTACCATTTCATTCATTCGTCATCAAGGAAAGAGGACTTCAGTATGAAACTGTTCACTTTTCCTGTCTTCTGCCTCAATGTGAAGTTACACATTTATCCATCCCCCAGGACTCAGAAGCATCCTCCCTCTAAGAGTAACCCTTCCCCTGTGATCTGAGACTGACACTCTTCTCCCACCCTCATAGAGATCTTACTCCATCAAATATATTCCCCAGCCCTTCTATCTTCATTCTGTCCTCCATGTCTTCCTTTTGTTGTTCTTTGAAGATAAAAACGAACAAAACCTTTCCCCAATCCTGCATATTTTCCGTAGTGTGTGTGTGTGTGTGTGTGTGTGTGTGTGTGTGTGTATGTGTGAATTTAGGAAAAGGTAGTTTTCTTACGAAGACAAGCAAATATAAAAACACAGTTAATAATCTTTGCTATTCAATAGCAAAAGGGGCCCTTGGTCAGGTTAGTTCAGCTCTTTGGACCTCAGTTTCTTGAAGTCTGTATGATAAGTACTGGGGGAGTTAGAAAGGCTGTTAGTGGCACAGTCATTTTTACGAGCAAGATGGGAGGTTTGTCTGGGAAGGACAAGGGCTGGCAGACTTGGAAGTCAGTTTCCATGAATTTGTTGATTGATTGAAACCAATTTATCAGCATGGTCCTCACCTTCAGGGAATTGAGCTGACAAGATAATTAATGGAAACTAATGAATATAACACCCTCAACCTTTAAACTGTATCCCTCAATTGTAAACATTCCCTGAAGGCTACTAGCTACATTTTTATTTATCTATCTATCTATCTATCTATCTATCTATCTATCATCTATTTAAGAGAGTGTTGTTGGGGGGGAGGAGCAGAGGGACAGAGAGAAACTTTTTTTTTTCTTTTAAGATTTCATTTTTTTTTTTCAGAGACGGGTGGGGGGAGAGAGAGAGAGAGAGAGAGAGAGAGAGAGAGCGCCGAGAGCGCGCACACAAGCAAGGGGAGCAGCAGGCAGAGGGAGAAGCAGACTCCCTGCTGAGCAGGGAGTCCAATGTGAGACTCAATCCCAGGCCCCTGGGATCATGACCTGAACTGAAGGCAGATGCTTAACTGACTGAGTCACTGAGGTATTCCAAGGGAGAGAGAGCGAATCCTAAGCTGGTGTCCAATGTGGGGCTGGCTCTCTCCACCCTGAGATCATGACTAGAGTTGAAATCAAGAATGGGACCCTTAACTGACTGAGCTGCCCAGGAGCCCCATTAAGGCCACTAACGTTTTCAGGGGGAGAGGCACAGCCCCACCCGAGGGAGGGGGAATTTCCTTCTTGAAGTGAACTCCTACCAGACTGCTGGGGCCCAAAGAAATGGTGGGGGATTTCTTTTTTCCTCCCCTAGAATGGAATTTTATCACTGCCAATAGTTAGAATATAGCCACAGCCTCGGGCTCTTGGGTGGCTCAGATGGTTAAGCGTCTGTCTTCAGCTCGGGTCATGGTCCCGGGGTCCTGGTATGAGTCCCACATCGGGTTTCCTGCTCAGCAGGAAGTCTGCTTCTCCTTCTCTCTCCTCATTGTGCCCCCTGCTTATGCTCTCTCACTCTCTCAAATAAATAAATAAAATATTTTAAAAAAAGAATATAACTACAGCCTCCACCAGCCTAGTGCCTTTTGTACTTTTTTCTTTCTTTCTTCTTTTCATTTAACAACTTTATTGAGATATAATTCATATGCCATAGTATTCAGCTATTTAAAGCGTACAATACAGTGGTTTTTAGTATGTCTGTGGAGTTGTGCAGTCATCACCACAATCTAATTTTAAGTAATTTTTGTTACCCTCAGAAGCTACAGCCTTTAGTAGTCACTGGGCCTTCACCCCTATTTGGCAGCTACTAATCTGCTTTCTATGTGGACATTTCATGTAAATAGAATCATATGATGTGTGGTACCTTTTTCTTTTCTTTTTTGTTAAAGATTTTATTTATTCATGAGAGGGGGGAGAGAAAGAGAGAACAAGCTGGGGGGAGGGGCAGAGGGAGAGGGAGAAGCAGACCCCACCCCGCCAACAGTGAGCCCAATGCAGGGCTGGATCCCAGGACCCTGAGATCATGACCTGAGCCTAAGGCAGATGCTCAACTGACTGAGCCCTCCAGGTGCCCCACTTTGTGGTACCTTTTTCTAAATGGAAGAAAAGAGACCATGTGACACTCAGATAAACTAGCACCAAAGGCCCCTGGTCTCCTCAACCCATCACTTCAGTAAACAACTTCCTCCACCTCCTTGCTGATGTATGCAATTCTTAATCACCTCTGTAAACGGGAGCCCTGGGTGGTGTGTGGGAGGTGTGACACAATGTGTGCCACCTTGATTAGACAACCAGAGAGAAATGCAAATGCATCTGGGAAGGGGCAGAGTGGGGTTCCCATGCTTACTAAGGTGCCCATGGACACTGGTTGGGAGAGGCGCCAGCCAGCAATCCCGGTTGAGTGACACGCCGCGCCACCATATGTCTAGAGGAACGCAGAGTGCTGGAGGTCACAGTAACCTTCACCACAGTGGCTGGCACAAGGGTCAAAGACAGAGACAGCTGCAGATTGAGAAGCATCTCACCAGGTCCCCTTCCAGCAGTGGCAGGGAGCCGGCCTCACCGCCTCCCTGGCTTCTGGCAATTCCACTCCTCTCCTCTTGCCGCAGCCCCAGCGGTGTAAATTGAGAAATTGCGGGCCTGGGGCCCCCACCCAAGGCACAGCACAAGTTGGCTAAGACAGTCCCCAAGCTTTGCCTTTTCACCACTTTAAAAGGTGGAATTTGATAGGGTGAAGCCTTTTTCTCCAAGCTTCCAGGTAAAGAGGGCCAAAGAGTAGAGAGACGAGGTGGCCCGGAGCGAGAGGGTGCCGGGGCGGGGCGCCGCGTACTCACAGTGCGGTGAGGCCAGCCCGGGGGCCTGGGCAACGCAGGGCGCCGTCGGGCGGGCAGCTGCAGGGCTCCGGGCAGTGCGCCCCGGGAAGCGCACACGGCATCAGCAACAGCAGCGCCAGCAGCGGCCGCAGCGCGGGCAACCGCCGCCCCATGGCAGGCGAGCCTGAGCGCGGGCTCTGGCGGCCAGGCGGGTGCCCTGGCCAGCCCCGGAGGGCCGCCCGCGCCCCTCTCCCCGCCCCTCGGTCTGCCCAACCCCTCTCCCACACCCGCCCGTCCTAGGCTGCTGAGATTGTTCTGCCTCGACCTGGGGTAGTGGCCAGCGACCCCACCACCTCCTCCTTCCTGCGGCTTTCCCTCGCCGGCCCTGTCCTCTAGTTACAGGAAGGAGAGTGTGGTCATGGTGAACGCTTTGGACAAGGGGTAGGGAGTTTTGAATTCTCACCCAGGCTCTGTCTGCGGTAACTGAGTGTGAAGTTGAGTGAGATTTGTCACTTCCAGGAACTTCTCTTATTTCATCTGTGAGAGGAACAGAGGGGGGATACTCTGCCCAGCTCAGATGCTTTTTCTCTCCAGGGTTCTCTGCCCCAATTCTTTCTCCTTCTCCCTCCACCAACTCCCTCCCCACAAGTAATCTCTGTCCGCTCAACTTCCCAAGTTGAGAGGTAGTGACCACTTTTTTCCTTACAGTATAGTTACTTGAGTCTGTTCTCTATCGCCACTATAGATTGTGACGTCCTGGAGAGCAAAATCCAGTTCAGATTTGTTTTTCTATTACTGGCTTCTATGTGTTAAGTCTCTCTCTCTCTCTCTCTCTCTCTCTCTCTCTCCCTCTCTCTCTCTCTCTAAGATTTAATTTATTTATTTGAGAGAGAAAGAGAGTGAGCACAGGGGGTGGGACAGAGGGAGAGGGAGAAACATTTATTTATTTGGGCGAGAAAGAGTGTGACTGGGGGTGGGTGGGGCAGAAACAGACTTCCTGCTGAGTAAGGACCCCCCCCCCCCTGTGCAAGGCTTGATCACAGGACCCTGGATCAGGACCCAAGCGGAAGGCAGACGACTGAGCCACCTAGGTGCCCACGTGTGAAGTCTCTGATAAAGATTTGCTGAATGAATGAAAGTGCTCTGAGAATGTACAGCAACTGCCCCAAAAGAGGCCCCTTACAAGCTAGACCTTGTGACATTCTCCTTCCCTCCAGTCATGTCTAAACTTTACAACAAACTCGCTGGATGTTTATAGCAAGAAAATGATGCCCAGAGAGGTTGTGTGACTTCCCTGAAGTCACACAACAGAGGTGCCTCCAGGAGACTTCCCTGAAGTCACACAGTTCTTAAGTAGTGGAAACCTGTTTGAACTTACATCCATCACTCACTTTATCTTACCAGTGCAAAAGTTATTATATGATCTACATATGAAGGATTTAGAAAGGAGGCAATTTTATGGATAACTATGGGAATGCATAGTTTCCTCTATTCAGTTCCATCATTAAAACACATTTCCTTCTGTGTTTATGATGACTCTGCTTGGACTCTGGAAATCCTGGAAGTTTTGCTGGAAGAGGTGGACTTTGAGAGCCTGGATGTCTAAGACTCTATAGAAAGAAAGTGAAAGAACAGATTTCTTTTTTATTTGAAACCAACTCTCAAGGGCAGACTGGCTTAGTCACCAGTATATAGTCACTTGTGAGTTTTTGCCCAAGGAAGGTAGATTTTTAAAAATTATTATTTAAAAAAAAATGGCTTTCCCCACATTGTGCTAGATAGCACGAAAAACAAAGCTTATGTCTATAATACTGTCTTTCTTTTTTGGATCTCTCTCTCCAACTGCTTACTTGATCTCTTCATCCTTTCATACTTCTGTATATGCTATTCACTGACGTGGAATGATTCTTTCTTCCTTTCCCATATTCCATCAGTTAAACTCCTGGTTTTCCTTGAAGACTCAGCTCAATGTCATTTTCACTGTAACACCGTCTCTGACACAACCTAGCTGAGTTTGTGCCCATGACACCTGATTCTGTAGCTTATAATATAACACATTATAATTATGGTTTTAGTTTTTCTTCCTCCTATCTATTGATTTTAATATTGCTTGAACATGTCATGGCTTCTAGGTCCTAGTAGGTGCTCAGTCTATATCTATTGAATAACAACAGAATGAGTAAGTGAAACCCAAGTGCAGACCGATAGCATATGTTTGGTAAATCATCTGAGAATTGCTTAACAGCCTTGCTTGATTTATTCTCCACCATACTGGATCAATCTGGATAGGTATCAAGTAATTATTCATGACTACTTTGAGGTTACATATTCTCTCCTCTTTTAATTTGTCGGATTTTTTTAGGGAAGTCAGAGTAACACTAGAGTTTTCAAATATTTCCATTACGTAGCTTGAATTGTAGGAGAGAAAGAATGAATAACTCAACGGTGGCTGAATGGTATTTATTTCAGATCTTTACATCTTATGCAGCTTTCTCTTTTTCCTTCATGGCATATCTGTTATGTAAAAATAATGGTTGCCTCCACTTGACCCTGAAGAACCATTTAATTCTGTGTTTGGGTATCCTTGGGGGCTACTTACACTCCTGTAGGAGAAGGACCCGGCTATCAGAGCATCTGGAATTTTTTTCCTGTTCTGTCATCAACAGTGTGACTTGCTCTTTGGTTTCTTCATCGAAGAGGAGGGCTTGGCGTGCACAATCCCTCAGGCTCCTCTAGCTGTAAAATGCAAGGTCTTTGTGGGCAGCATTCGTGGTGTACATTGGTGTTTACAGTGTATTTGACTTCTTATTGCTTGTCTTGCATTGAAAGTAAAATCCTGTTTATGAAGAGGGTAAGTTGTTCATTTCGAAGAAAACTCACAACCATAATGAGTTTTCATAAAATTTTTCTACCTGTGATTAATTTCAGTTGGATTTTAATTATTATGTCAGTTCTTGCAATGTACCTGTTTGTTATAATCACAAGTTTGTTACAATGGAATTTACCTATCCTACTCGTTACTATGTGACCTATTTAGAGGAGATATATTTAAATCTGAAGGAATTCTGGGTACTATAACTATGCTTATAGTTACTTTTGTTACAGAACTTCAAAAGAACATGGCCCACAGGGATTGCTATTATATTTTACTGACAAACTAAAGTTTACGGAATTCACAAGAAGTTTATCCTGCCTTAGAGATACAGAGATATCTGACACCAGAACTCAGAAGTCCTAATAAAACTCTCCCAAATTCTAGATCAGGGCTTCTTATATTTTAGGATGCAAAGTATCCTTTCGGAAATTTTAAAGACAAAGTCTCCTGGGACACCGCCCCCAGAGAGATTCTGATTCAGTTGATACAGAACGGGCCCAGGAGTCTGCATTCTTTAAGAGAGGATAGGGCAGAGGGAAAGGAAGGGAGAGAGAGAACCTTAAGCAGATTCCACACTCATTGTGGAGCCCAACAAGAGACACAACCTAGATCATGACCTGAGCTGAAATCCAAAGTCAGTGACTTAATTGACTGAGCCACAGAGGTGCCTCCAGGAGTCTACATTTTATTTTATTTTATTTATTTTTAAAAGATTTGTTTATTTATTTGAGAGAGAGAGAGCAAGTGAGCATGAGTGGGGGGGGTGGAGGGGTAGAAAGAGAGAGAGAGAATATCAGGCAGATTCCCCGCTGAGCTGGAGACAGGGCTCAATCCTGTGACCCATGAGATCATAACCTGAGCTGAAATCAAGAATCAGACACTTAACCAAGTGAGCCATTCAGGTGCCCCTGAGGAGCCTGCATTTTAACAAGATCCCCATGTAATTCTGATTCATGAGGTACCCAGAACATAATCAGTGAAACACTAACATGGAAATTTTAGAATTAAATTTACCTTGGGAAGACAAGGCTCAAGAATCCTTACTAAGGACTCAGAATGAAGCCTAAGAATTTTGATGCACTGTTAAAGAAACCTGGCATATATAAGCACAGGCATACAAATAGGTGTGTGTGTGTGTGTATGTATGTGTGTGTGTGTGTGTATAAAATGGCTCATTTGGTTGTAATGCTGAGGCATTTTTTTATGTAGCAGTTTATTTTAATTTTTAAATTTAAATTTATTTTAATTTGTCGGGAAAGGGAGTGAACAATTTCACAAGATTGTGGATCCTATTTTTCTTTTTTTTAAGAGGGGAATCCCATTTTTCTTTATGTCTGACTAAATCAGAATTCAATAGCAATTGAGGTCACACCAGAAAATTGGAGTTGGAGAAGTCAGCAAAATAATAATTAAAAAAAACTTCGAGTAGAATAGGCAAGCTTTTCTGATTCGTGAACATATGTCCTGAACTGTAACAGATATTTGTTCCTCTTGAAAACAGTAGTTTTACCTTCCCCTCAGAAGAAAAGGTGAGTGTAGGGCAGATGGGGGAAAAATGTGTAAGGAAAGAAAAATACAGTTACCCATGTGAGCTTCTCACCTTGCCACCTGGAACACAATAAAACAAAACAAAAAAGGTGACCTCTGCAAGTTACACTCAGAAATTTTGTGCAACCCCTCTTGTAGCTTGCTCGGAAATTTCATCCTCTGTTTTACTGTCTACATGGTGTGAAATCAGAGATATGATCAGCTGTGCCTCCCTCTAGCGCTGCTCTGGGGCTCCCGTGGCCTTAGGAGGAACCAGCTAGAAGCTGCAGGCTGATGGGCACCTGGCCCTTGGCCTGGGGGAAAGTCTGGGAGTGGAG
This sequence comes from Spilogale gracilis, assembly GCA_004023965.1. Lineage (NCBI taxonomy): Eukaryota > Metazoa > Chordata > Mammalia > Carnivora > Mephitidae > Spilogale > Spilogale gracilis. The sequence goes on from PITA01004795.1 coordinate 109,723, forward strand.
GGTGAGACCTTCATGGGCCTGAGACTCCTGTAAAGCTGACACGTAGAGCTCGAGAAGCGATTTGGCCTTACTGGACATGATGTTGCTGGAGGATGTGAATGAATTGGGGGTTTCCGTCCTTGTCTCATGAAAAAAGTCCATCTGCTCTGATAGTGACTAAAGCTACAGAGAGAAAAACAGATGAGAGACCAATGGGGGCAAACCATCTGAGTCCAGCACCTCCTTTGGACTTCCCAAGTAATGAGCCAATACATTTCCCTTTTTGCTTCATTAAGCTCATTGCAGTTGAGTTTCTCTCACTAGCCACCAAAATTTCAAACCTCTACTACCTCTATGTCTGTGACCTTCCTTTGACCCACTATTCCCCTCACCCTCTCTCGGATAGGAAAGAAATAGGACTTTTCTATTCTTAGGACCCATTATAGGACTCATTGCAAACACGGTAGATTTTTCTCCTTTGCATAGGCAGTATTTATCAGTGTGCTTCTGAGAATAAACTGGCGGGGGCCGTGAATGAACAAATGAATGAATGATGAATGAGTGAACAAAGAAGTAGTGGCATAGAGCCACATTCTTCTTCTTTTTAGAGAAACTGCACTTTGCTAAATCACCAAGCATTTTCTTTCCATTTTAGAGAGGGCCTCCTAGTAAACTTGTGACCTTGGTGTAGAAATCAAATATCAAGCTAAAATATTAGGTAGAGCCAATAGAAGGAAGAGAGAAAACCTTCTGAAATGATGACATAAATCAACAAGGAAATAGGATTTGATTTAAAAAAAAGGGGGGGGGGATATTGGTTACCTGCCATGCTAATAGGCAGTATTTAGGGAAAAGGTGTCAAAAGCTGAAGAAATTTGAGGAATATTGGGTTAAAAAAGTTAAACAAAATTTAGTAGTAGATGATTTCTCAGAACCTTTAAATGCATTCTGAATCTCTAAGAGGGCTATAGAGTGTATGCAGATGATAGGTTTCTTTCTTTTTTCTTTCTTTCTCTCTCTCTTTTTTTTTTTTTTTTTTTTTGATAGGTTTCTTCAGGACAAGAAGAAGGTTTCTTCAGGACAAGACTGATTTGGGAATACACCTTGAGAAAAATGATTTATTCTCAAATTTTCAGGTATCTGAATTTTATGGCAAAGAACCCTTTCATCTGAACTGGAAGTCAGAACTAACCTTAGCATGGATATAATGTGTGGATTGGTGGTGAGAAGAGAGATTGCCTGGATTCTTCTCCCTCCATTCTTTCATGTGGATCTGCAAGGTCTATAAATCCCAAAGTTATCAATATATCCCTTAGGTTAAATATCTCTCTATTTTAAAAATGAAAATACAGCCCAGAGAGGGAGCACATTGATTTGATTGTATCTTTATCAGAATTATTTGCTTTGAGAATAATTTTTTTTTTAAAGATTTTTATTTATTTGACAGAGAGAAACACAGCCAGAGAGGGAACACAAGCAGGGGGAGTGAGAGAGGGAGAAGCAGGCTTCCTGCCCAGCAGGGAGTCTGATGTGGGGCTCAGTCCCGGGACTCCGGGATCATGACCTGAGCTGAAGGCAGAGGCCAATGACTGAGCCACCCAGGTGCCCAGAGAATAATTTCTGAAGGCACAGGTGGTGTGAAGACCCAGGGGGTGTGGAGGTATAGAGTTAGGAGGTAGATGTACCTCGCTGAGAGGAGGGAGCTGTCAGAGCTCTGCCAGGATCTGTCCTTAGGCTTTGCCCTCAGATGCATTCAGAACACAGAGATTGGGGCCTGGAGGGTGAAGAAAACCCCCTGGCTGCTTTGAATGGAGGCAGCAGCCCTCTTCTCTTTCCTTCCTGTGTTTATCCGGCCCCCAGGGGCAGGAGGGTTGGTGTGGGGTTCTCTGGCCCTCTGAGACTTGGTAGGGCTCCATTAGAGGTGCACATCTGTCAGCCTGCAGCTGCTAATCTCTGTCTGATAATATCTGTCACATTGAATTATGCTTTCTGGACACGATGTGGCTGCAGAGAGGTCAGTCATCCCCCAAGGGCCTGCAAGGCCTGTATCAAAAAGGGAATCTCCTTCAAAGACTAGTTTGGAAGGAGCTGTCAGTACTGAATTGTGCTGGTGGGGTTGACAGACTGGAAGAACCGATTTCAGCTAAAGGGGCTCAGCGGGCACTGGCAGGGCCTGTGAAAGGTGGGGCGCTCTGGAAGAAATGCGTGGGGTTTGAGGGACAACTGGCTGGAGGGACCCGGGAGGCAGCTTAACCGTATCGGTGCCCAGTGAGGGGAACTGAAATGGGGGAATCACATTTGGGGATTCTACATCAGTGGCTGTCAAATTCTTTAAAAAAAATTTTTTTTTTTTTTTTTTAAGATTTATTTCAGGGGGTGAGGAAGGGGCAGAGGGAGAGGGAGACGGAATCCTAAACTGACTCCATGCTGAGCCCAGAACCTGATAGGGGTCCTGAACTCAAGACCCTGAGAACACAGCCTGAGCAGAAACCAGCAGTCAGCGGCTTAACTGACTATACCACCCAGGTGCCGCAGGGGTTGTCAAAGTTTTAGAATCACTTTTGAGAATTTGCTTAAGAAGCTGATTCAGGGGGGCACAGCTATGGGAGATTGTGCTCCTCTACATTTGGTGTCATCACAGGAAGTGTTCTTTTTAAAAGTGTCTCAAGTGATTTCTTTTTGAGAAGGGACCCAGTCTACCCTGGGAGAAACACTACTCCAGATGAAATCCAGGGAAAGAATTTTGGAAGAGAAGGGGGCCAGCCTGGCCTATCTATTGCAGGGAGGAGGAGGAAGGATCAGGGGAGCCATCAGATAGGTTCCAGGACAGCAGGCAGAAGGCAGAATGGAGGGAATAGCCATCCCTGCCAGCATCAAGACAAAGGAAAAGTTTATTCTTCTGTGAAATTAAAGATAGGCAACTTAAAGAAAACCCTGTGTAGGACTTGACTTCTACTAAATTGCCAAGAGAAAAGTCACTTAAAGGAAACACCAAATGGTAGAGAAATAATTGTAAAACAAATACACTTACACATTGAAAATATTTAAGCCTTTTGAGGAGCAATAGGGTGGTTCCCATCCAGACTCAGGCATAGGTACATACATCCCCCTCAATCCAGGCATTCTAGAACTCAGAATTTTTCCAAAGAAGATACCTGAACAGAATAAAAATACCATGAGAATGAAGATATTCAGCATAGGAGTATTTCTATAAGAGAACCTGAATATTGAGTGAAATTACAGTGATTTAAAGAAATTATGATTCACTCAATCAATGAAATATGCTGCAATTTATAATAATTTGACTACTTTACAGACATAGAAAAGTTGGATAGGTCAAATAAAAAAATGAGAATATAAAATAATATCTACACTGTAAAATAATGTAAACATGTTCTTGTGAGGAGAGAAAAACAGATGCATTTTCTGTCCGAGTCCTGTACCTCTAAATCAGGGCCATGCTTCACGGGCCTGGTGATGTCTAAAGCAAGCCTTGGGCACCAGTTGGTGTTCTGAGCAGTTACAGGGTCCTCAGGTGGCCAGGGAAGCTCTGTAAACATCCTAAACCCCTCCTCGCTGGTTTAGTTTCCAAGGCTTCTTCCAACCCTTGCCTCTTTATGGAGCTTGGGAGGCCACCTGTGACCCCTCTGTACTTTGTATCAGCCTCTGCTCTCTCTCACTCCTGGCTTTCTCCTTCCCCTCAGACTCTGGTGTGACTGGCCTTCCCAGTTTCAGCCAATCTCTGGGAGTAACATCCACCTCAACAGTCAAAAAATATGTTTAAGATATTACTTAAATTTTTTTTTTTTGCATCAGAAACTGTTAAAACGACCCAAATGTAAAGCTATACCTAATATTGAAAAATTTATTTTCATATTCCTCCCTTATCTAAAACCCTGGCATTTGCTTTGTTTCTAAATAACAGACTTTTACAGTTATCTGTTTTAATTCTCTATTGCTGTATAATAAATTACCACAAACCATGCAGCCTAAAACAGCACGTTTTTGTGATTACACAGTTTCTGTGGGTCAGGAGTTTGGCATGGCTTAGCTGGTGGAGGCCAGACAAGGTCAGGGAGGGCATCTGGTGGCCTAATTTCTCTGGATATAGACTTTCCATGAAGAGAGATGTTTTTAGCTCTACATTCAACCCCTCCTCCACCCCCACACCTCAACTTCTGCAGTGAGTTTCGCTCCAAGCCCTAGGTCTTTCTAGATCTGCTAGTGGAATGGGCCTAATGCTTATCAGCATTCCTTCCTGCTTGGCTTTTGGGTCACACTGCTTGCATCAGCTGCCGATCCTCCATCTGCTTGTCATCTTCCAAGTATTTGTTGCAATCTTCCTCTGCAGTCTTCCAAGAGGCAGATTCCAAGATGATACCGCATGCTCACGGATTTTATTAGCGAGTCCCCTGTGTGAGAGAAAGCGGGGAGGGAGCCATGAAAGGCTGAAAGAGCACCACTCAGAGATGGTAGTGAGGGAAAGAAGGACAGAAGGCTGGGTGGAGGCTACCTAGACCACAGTGCAGTCTGAGGCCAGTCAGCAAGGCTGCTGGGAACCCTGGAGCCAAGAACTGTGTGCGAGTCCTGGGTCTCCTGGAAATGCCATGCTCTGTCAGTTGAGAGCAGCCCTGGGAAAGCCCGGCCCGGACCCAAACTCAGCTATGGATCTTATGTTGGTTTCAGAGCTGGGCAGTGGGGCGCTTGGTCAACTGCATTCCTATGGGTGGAGGCCTGCACAGTCCCATCGCTGCCACAAATTATTTCATCTCTCATTCTTTTTATCTCTTGAATGATTCCTTTGTAGGGGGACAGAGTGGAGAGATTATATTTAAAAAACAACAACAACAATCTTTACTACATTTTAGTGGCATTCAGGGAAGGAAAGGAAATAGTCATGTCATTCTGTGTAGTCCTGTGTTCATTTTTTTCCAGTCATTTAAAATAATTCTCTCCAAAATCTTCATAACATATTTATAATTTTAAAGAAAGTTTAAAGAAGAATGAAAAGGTGATCTGAAGAGCCATATGCAGAAAGCTGGAGGGGGATAGGGTCTGAAGAGGCTGTGGGACTTGCTAAGTAGGGGGTTGGTGACCAACTTAACTGCTGGTTCCACAGTTTTGGGGGTGACAGCCAGTGTGGAAGAGACTGAGGATGAGTAGGCAAAGGCCAGTCTGTCAAGAAGGCAGGTGGCTAAAAGAAGAAGAGGAAGAGAGATTTACTCTAGGGGTGGGCTGGGTAAAGGGAAGGGAGATCCTAACAGATTCCTAGTAGGCATAAAAAAGAGCCAGAATGGAGGGAGAGATAGAGGATACAAATAAGAAAGGACATCATGAACATGGTCTGAGAGGAGGTGGGAGGGGATGGGATCAAAATGCACGTAGAGGGCTAATTCCAACAGAAAGAGGGATACCTCTCTCTCAGAGGTATGAGCAATGACAGGAGGGAGGTACGCATATAAAGAGAGGTTTCAGAGGCATGTCAGTTAGGATTGCTTTTAGCTGATATTTGCTGTGGCTTAAATAAGTAAGGTTTTTGTTGTTGTTGTTGTTTTGTTTTTTAAAGATTTTATTTATTTATTTGACAGAGAGAGAGATCACAGGTAGGCAGAGAGGCAGGCAGAGAGAGCAGAGGAAACAGGCTCCCCACTGAGCAGAGAGCCTGACGCGGGCCTTGATCCCAGGACCCTGAGATCATGACCTGAGCCCAAGGCAGAGGCTTTAACCCACTGAGCCACCCAGGCGCCCAATAAGTACGGTTTTAAGTGATAGGCAACCCAGAGCCAGTATGACAGCCATAAGATGTTGCCAAGCACTCAAGACTTTTCCAACTTCCTGTTCCATCTTGCTCCATGCATGAATGAATACATAATGAATGAATGGGCAAAATATTGGGAGATAACTGTAATATTCTCATTAGGACTTTTCCCTCTCAATGGAAAATAATATGAATGACCAAATCCTGGCATTTTGTTTAATCTGGTATGTTAACTAACTGAATATCACGTGGCTTTTTACAAATATGCAAATGAGAAAGGAATGCAAAAAAAAAATCTAGATTCTGTAATATTAACTAAAATAAAACCTTAAAATAATATGGGCACATTCATTGCAATTATGGAAAGTTATATCTAGACAATATTAAAGCAAGGAGAGACCATTGCATCTTGACACTAGTTTAGGTGTTATGGTGAAAAGGGCTGGGATTTTTCTTTCTTGATGATTCTGCTTGTATTTCACCATAAAGTTGTTGATATGTAATTTAAAAATTAAAAAGCCCATATAGAATATTCCTTGAGCAACTGTAGAAGGAAGGCACTCCAAACATGAAAGCACAATCCTCAAAATATTATCACATCATAAACACACACAAGGATGGTCATTACATTCTGATAACTAGGTTCCAGTTGGGATGTTGCTATGATGAATATGTGAACGAATCTGCTTGCAGTGGTCAGCTCACACTGAGGGCCAACTTAGGTTTTTTGGGGGGCTGCAGGAGGGGTGCAATATGTGGTTATTGCCTGTGTAGTTCATGAACACCTCTTCTCCAAATCTCTCTCTACATCCTGCACAGGTCTGTGGCCCTTCTGGGGAGCAGTGCTTTCTTCTGTTCAAGGAGAGGCATTGTGACCTTCACACTGCATGTAAATGATTATGTTTTTCTAAAGGAAAGCTTTCAGTATGTGTGAAAGGAAAAGAAAATGGGGTGGGGGGAGCTGGATACACTTAAATCTAGCCCCTTCCTAAATGTGCTGAGGATGAATCTAAAAATCTCACTTCAAATAACCTCTGTCCCTCACTCCTGAATTCTCTCTCCTCTTCTGATTGCGCAGACTCACAGTGCTGGAGGAGCTGGGCATGGCCCTCCAATTCATCTTCCTGCTTCTGTCATCCCAGCAAAGTCATCCCAGTGAAGGAAGTTCCTCATATTATTCAGCACCAGAAGGGGATGTTCTTTAACATCCTTCCATCATACATTCTTTGTCTGACAAGATTCACCCCAGAAATTCTTCCTTAAATGAAACTTTCTAAACCGAATTCCTCATCTGCCTTGTTACAACCTGCTACTTACTTGTTGGATGTCCAATGAGAGAGTCAGAAGCATTCATCATAGCCCTTCACAATTGTTATCTGGCAGCTCTGAAGAGGTGAGGGGTTATCTAACCATCCTTTCCTAACACTGCGCTCAGTTACCTAGGAGCTCAGTGGCTGATGGACAGATACTCCTTCTAGGTCTGGAAAAGAGGAGGGCAACATTCGCCCCTCTCCTCCTTGCATGTGCTTTGTAAAGACCCATGAGATAATATGCATAAAAATACTCGGGGCCATATAAATAAGCTCAAGGTATTATTTATATCCTTCTCAATTTTTCCTTGACTCTCAGCTGTTGTCAGAGCCTCCCCTGCTCTTCCAGCACTGACTTTGGCATCTCCTAGCTTTCCCGGTGTGAGCCCCACAGTCCTCTAGCCCCGCCTGCTCCTGCCTGCTAGCTTGCCACTCTGTGTGATCCATGGCACCAATGGCTTAGTCCACATAGCATCCCTGGGGTTGGTCTCTTCCCTTACCTCCTTTCCAACCTGCTGTATCCTTAGAGGGATATGTTTCTCAACTTGGGGTGTTTCTCCCCCTTCTTTCATTCCCTGCGGAGGATGGCATTTGGCAATGTTTAGAATCATTTTTGGTTCTCATAATAGTAGGTAGAGACCAAGGATGCTACCAAACATCAGGCGATATATGATAGCCTCCCCAACAAAGAATTGTCTGGCCCCAAATGTCAATAGTGCTAATGTTGACAAATTCTGTTATAGTTTAAAGCTCACATGCTCTTTTGTTTCTAAGAGCCTTATTAAGGTCTCATTGATATACAATAACATGTGCCTTCCTAAAGTATACAATTTGATGTATTTGACATCACCACATGTGAAACCATCGCTACAATCAAGAAAATGAACATGTCCAGTACCACCAAAAGCTTCTCCCATCCTTTTGTAATTTAGACTTCTGCTTTCTACCCATCCCACCCTCTCATCCCCAATCAATTGATTTGCTATCACTATAGATTAGATGGCATATTCGAGAATCTTATATAAATGGAATCACACAGCATATGCTTTTTTCTTGTCTGGTTTCTTTCATTCAACATCATAATTCTGATATTTATCCATGTCATTGCTGAATGACTTATTCTTGAAAAGGAAAACTAAGCTTATGGTTGACAACAAAAGAATATGACCTATAGACCCTGGGTCATGAACACTCACTCCTTTGATGATTTACTTCCCAGGTGAGAGAACTTACCCAGCTGTTCCACAGCTTTTTGTTTCTATTTTTTTTTTCACAGTCACTTCTTTTTTTTGGTAGGTTTGTTTATTTATTTATTTATTTATTTATTTATTTATTTATTTATTATTGTTACTTAAATTTTTTTTTCCAGTGTTCCAAGATTCATTCCCCATTCCCCACACCCAGTGCTCCACGCAATAGGTACTCCCAGTACCCACCACCAGGCTCTCCCATCCCTCCACCGCGCCGCTCCAAGTCCCTCAGTTTGTTTCTGTGTCCAAAGTTTCTGTTTCATTTCTCTCCCTGGATTACCCTACTTCCCATTTACTTTCCTTCTCCCACTGTCTTCCAGGTTACCCCTCATGCACTGCAAGTTAAGTGAAACCATGCAATACTTGACTTTCTCTACTTGGCTTATTTCACTCAGCATAATCTCTTCCAGTCCGGTCCATATTGCTACAAAAGTTGGATATTCATCCTTTCTGATGGAGGCATAGTATTCCATTGTATATATGGACCACATCTTCTTTATCCATTCATCTGTTGAAGGGCACCTTGGCTCTTTCCACAGTTTGGCGATTGTGGCCATTGCTGCGATGAACTTTGGGGTACATAAGGCCCTTCTTTTCACTACATCTGTATCTTTGGGGTAAATGCCCAGTAGTACAATTGCAGGGTCATAGTGTAATTCTATTTTTAATTTTTTAAGGAATCTCCACACTGTTTTCCAACGTGGCTGCACCAGTTTACATTCCCACCAACAGTGTAAGAGGGTTCCCCTTTCTCTGCAGCCTCTCCAACACTTGTTGTTTCCTGACTTGTTAATTTTGGTCATTCTGACTGGAATAAGGTGGTATCTCAGTGTGGTTTTGATTTGAATTTCCCTGATAGCTAGTGACGCTGAACATTTTTTCATGTGTCTGTTAGCCGTTTGTATATCTTCTATGGAGAAGTGCCTCTTCATGTCTCTTGCCCATTTTTTGATGTGTTCATCTTCTTTTTGGGTGTTGAGTTTGAGTAGTTCTTTATAGATCTTGGATACCAG
>PITA01004796.1:0-67247 GCA_004023965.1 Spilogale gracilis
CTTACATCAGAATATTTGGAAGCTTCTCTTCAACTTCTTCAGATAGAATGGACTGCAAGTAAGGTAAAATGCTAGCACTATCACAGGCTAGTTATGTTACCTAGGAATAAGGACTTAACCTTATTTTCCACACCCCTGAAATAGAGCTAGGAGTCTCTTCTCAAAAGTACGCCGGGAGGATCAATTAAGACAATATGTAAAAAGCAGCAAACACAATATCTGGGATACAACACTCATTCCATGAATTTCCCTTTGCCTACCTTCCTAATACCCAGTTTCTGGGTATTAGTTTGAGGATGCTCTTGAAAGAAGCTAGAAAAATTACTTTCCTGAATTTACATTGGTGATTTTCACATTGGGAAGAGGCTGGAGAATCGGCTAGGGAACATTTCTAAGCCACACATTTTGCAGCCCTTCTGTTCCGATACCAGGACTATAATGTGTGGATGGCAGAATACTTCCAAGTAATTTCAATAGCCTTAACCACTTCATCGAACACCTGTACCTTCTTGTGCTATTCAATAGTTTTCATTCGTGGCTGACTGTTAGACTCCCTCAGGGAAATTCACAAACTCTGGTAGATTTTTAGGGCTTACAAACTTACAATATTCTTCTACTCCACACATTCTCCTACATTTCAAGATAAACGCTTCACATCTTCTCCTCTGTCTCTGAAGGTCCAATAGGCATCTCAAAATTATCATGCACAAATATAGACCCCTGATTTATCTCCCTCGCATAACCTACCCGATTTGAATAGATGACAGCTCCATTCTTGTAATTACTTGGATTAGAAAACACAGAGTCATCAATTACCACTCCTCTCTTCCCATCTGTCTCCTCTTACACATCATATCCAATCTATCAGCAAATTCTGTTGACCCTACCTTCAACACAAATCCTGTATTCCCCCACTTCTTACTACTTCCAAGGCTAGCAACGCCATTCAAGCTATTAGCATCTTTTGTCTGGATGGTTGCAAAAGCTTGGTGTCATCCCTCCCTCAACCCTCCTTTCCCGTGAATTTACTCAGAGAAACTAAAAGGAGCTATTTAAAAAAGAAGCCAGTTCATAGCATTCTTTAACTCAAAGGTGTCTACTGGCCTCTTGTCTTAATGAACACAAAAGCCAAATGTCTTGCAGTTCCCCAAAGCTTTCATTGATCTGTCTCCTCTGTTGTCACTACCTCTGAGCCATCATTTCCAATCACTGCTCTCCTGCTCACGGCCCTGCAGCCTCACTGGCCACCTTGCTGGTCCTTAAGCAGAAACTCTTTTAGGTTCCCTGCTATTTTGCAGGTTAGGATCACACTTTTCTCTACAATCCACATAACTCATTCTTCACTCCCCCCAAGTCTGTGGAATGCCCCTGTGTCAGGAAGCTCCTTCGTGGAGTACTCTCTCCTAATCGCAGCCTTCTTACTCTATTTTCTTTATTCTGGTTCAGAATTACTATTTCTTAATGAAACCCATCATGACCTGGGACATGTTGATTTATTTGCTTATTATCTCTCTTCTGCTGCTCTAACATAAATTCCACAGTTGGAGGCCTCTGTCAATTTGTCCATTTCGGTACCCTAAGTTCCCAGCATGGCGCCTGCCCCTTGGCATGCCTTCAATAGGTGTGAATCTTGATTTCAGTGAGATCCAGTGCTCTAAAGCTTTGATTTTCTAGCCTAGAACCTTTTTCCTGGGGCAAAGAGGTTCATATTCAAGCCAGTTCACTGACCAAGTTCATGTCTTGATGATAGATTGTGTCATCTGCCATTAACACATACTGCTCAAATTATTTTATAACAAAGTAGTCAAGATTTTATTATTTTTATTTCTCAGATCTTTCCATTTCAGGCTTTTCTTTTAGTGCCCTGTATGGTATCACAAGAGCACCTTTTCCTGCTTGCTTTTAACTTCTGCCATGCTTTGAAACTCAATACCCTCTCCTGCCTCACAAAGCTTAAATTACTAGACTTCTGATACTGAGCCCAAACTGTCTGTTTTTAAGTCAATTTTTCTAAATGATTATGGTTAGATCCACAACCGGATGCTTACTATATATTCCACTGTCTCAGTAGTATTTACCTGGCCTTTTAAAATGTGAAGCTTTTGTGAGGGTGTGTGTGTGTGTGTGTGTGTGTGTGTGTAGGCCAGAGAGGGAGAGAGAGAAATTGAGAATGTCTTCTCAGAGTTCTTTGATAATTTATACTAAATAACTTAAAAGCTAAAAACAAAATCTATGAACTTTTCTTTTATTTTTGTCTCTGACATCACCTGTAACATGAGTCCTAAAAAAGTGATATATTTTCTCACTTACATGATTAAAATTTCAAATACTAAGTCTCCTGATACCCTTTTCAAAGATAATATACCATAAATTAAATAAGATAGTCATTCTGTTCTTTTTGCATATATTTTTACGTCCTCTGTTGTAATTACTGGAATACTTGCTATTATAATTGCTAATATAATGCCTTTGCAAACACCCTCTTAGAAAATGGAATTTTCTAGAGAGAAATATAACTCTCGATCATATTTGTAGGAGAAATAAGGCCTTATTTAAATAATAAATCTGTGTGCATCACACATCGCAGTTTGTTTTCCTTTATCATCAAATGAAATTCCATTTTTTTCCCTACTGCCTGGAAGTCACTGCTGATTTTAAAGACATTTTGCCCACATTTAAGCTATAAGAATTTACTGTAGAGTGTGAATCAAGGAAATATATGTAAATTAAACATAATGCAACAAAGTCGTAGAGCTTAAATCCTCATAAACAGACATTGAGAATCCTGATACCATCTACAAATGCAACTCTAGATGTGAAAATTAATGATATATAATGCTTCCCAACGCTTTACAAAATTGTCAGTTAAAAATTAAATCACCTTGGTTTATTTACTGAGGTATTGCTGGTGCTCTAATTAATAAAAAAACACATTTGCATTTTATTTTCCCAAATGAAATATAGAGCAATAATTCTTACTCTAAGAGTTATTTTCCTAGTGAGTAATTATATCTATGTTTGTCTTATCTTTTAAAATAATGTTGAGTGAAAACATTGAGTTAATATAAACTAATGCAAACTGTAAATGTGTTCCAGAAGAAAAGGGAAAAAAACGTTCTTATTAAATGCATGTGCAACTATTTCAACACAAATGCAAATAAGCCCTAATTTTATTTTCAAAATGCCACTCTTTAACCAATATAATGCACAATCAATTTTAAGTACCAGGCAGGATGCTTTATAATGCTGCTCTAGGGAAGATGCACAATTTTTCATTTCATCATCAACACAGTTAAGCTGTATCACCAAATAATCTATAAACCTCTGATTAACCAGATGTTATTTTTCCACCCTCTGTTCCAGATTAAAATGCAGTGATGTGTTCAATAGGGTACTAAAAAACAAAACAAAACAAAACAAAACCTGATAAACTTTTTTCTTTTTCCTCCACAGAGCACCCAAGCCCCTGTGTGGAGGGGAAATGGTGGCTGGCAAGCTTTTGTGTATGTAACTGCTGGAAAAGTGCATTAGAGTAAAAACCGTATTTGTTACAGTCTGTAAGGTCCATCTCAATGCGGTGTAATGCATGCTAGTGTTTCAGTCAGTCCCTATATCATATTCTCGCTTTTTCTTTCCTAAGCTCTGAAGGTCTTTTTCTGTAGACTGGTGACGCACATTTTTCAGCTTAAGTCTGGCCCAGCCACTCGTGACATTGTGGGAATTACTGGCAGTCTACATCTCATGGTCGAAGAGAACTTTGAGTTAGTTCTTGGCCTAACAGCTCAGTTGAGTTTGTAATGCAGTGGTTGTTATAAGCACTAAGTCACAACATTCTCTAGATCCTTCCTTAATTACATAGCTAACTCTCTCGTTTCTTGAGAGGCCTTCATTAGAAAAACTAGAGGCCGAAAGTGGTGCCACTCAGACTCAGTTCCCAAACCAGAGACTGATACCTAACTGCAGTGTCAACTTCTGCCAGGAATCGGTCGAGAGTTTCTGGATCAGCACAAAGGAGTCTGCCAGAGGGGTCCCTCTCCATCTCCACAAAGAAAGATGAGGTCCCGTGCATGATAAGACCTCCTGCTCTTCCCTTAAAGGAAAGATACTATGCCTGAAATAATCCTTTCCTTTACTAATAACTTTCTTGCCCGACCCTCCTTCTATAAAAACTTTCCACTTGGTATGATTCCTTGGGACCCCCCTCTACTTGCTATTTGGGATGTTGCCCAATTCATAAACTGTTTAATAAAGCCCACCCATTACATCTTTTACATTTATTCAGTCGAATTCGTGTTATTTAACACCCTCCTAGTTGAGGGTCTGTCAGCCTCTTAGCCATTCTTCCAACAGGGAAACATTTTCTCCCCCTGCTTCTGTAGCACTTACTTCCTCCTCATTACGAATGGACTTCTCTCTCTAATTCACAGTGCTAGCCAGTGTCGTCTTTTTTTTTTTTTCTTAATTAATTTACTTTTATTAACATATAATATATTATTTCCTTCAGGGGTACAGGTCTGTGAATCATCAGTCTTACACAATTCACAGAACTCAACATAGCACATACCCTCCCCAGTGTCCTTCACCCAGCCACTCCATCCCTCCCCTCCCCCACCCCCCAGCAACCCTCAGTTTCCTGAGATTAACAGTCTCTTATGGTTTGGCTTCCTCCAGATTCCATGTTGACTTCCCTAATGCCTGGCCCACCTGTTAGGCATTCTTTGGCATTGAGCTTGGATGCCTTTCACACCTGGCCTGGCCATGTAGACCACTCATTCCCTGTTTTGTGATAACTGGCCAGCCTCAGTCCTGCCACACTTAAACCTTCTCACTAGCTTGTTGCTACAGGGCCATCCTGCCTCAAGCCCACACCCTTCGCTGTGCTGATACACTGGTCTTCTGCCAGATGGCTCAGTCAGATGTGCTAGAGAAAATCAAATCACTGGCCAGGGCTGGGATTCTTTTGTTGCACTCCCTAAAGCTCTATTTATTGTATTAGTTGTAAATCTATCACTCACTATCAGAAAATGGAAAGCAAATAGATGCCCTTCGCATACAAAGGTGAGACTGGATGTGCCCTTTGAATTTATTTTCCATTAGCACAGATGACCTCCTCTTCTCTCCCACTCCTCACGTCGTCCCCCCCAACACCTGTGCACGGTTCGCACGCTAACTGCTTTGGCACTGCCTTGTTCAAAAAAAGTGAAATCATCTGGACCATATAAGGGAGTAGCCACCACCTGCACCTAATGTTAAAAACACCACATTAACTGAATCTCGGACCCAAACGGAGTAACACCTACTTTATCCCACATCACCGGTAAGGGAAATGTTCTCTTTAAGTGAAAATATTTTAAAATCTATTTTGGATGGCCAGTTTTCTAAAATTACCACATTGCTCTCTGCTTTCTTACCCTGGGGATTTTAAACATGATGACTTTGGTCAACATTGGGAACATCAATTTCTGTGCTATGCCCCCAAAGATTATTAGCGGAGGTGTAATTGTTCGCTCCTAAAATAGGTGTCCTCACACTGCTTGGCTCTGTAAATCTCTGTCTGCTTTATGGTTTTTCTATCTACCACTTTGCAATTTTTGCCTTTGCCGACTGCTAGCAGCATTTTCCCCTTTTAATCTGTTCTGACCTGTGAAAGGAGATAGCCATGTTTGGTAGAATAGGTCATAATATAAAAATATATTGGTTCTTACTGAGCACCTGAGGACTTCTCTTGAGAATATACACATGAAATTTTAGGAAGAATAATTCTGGAAATAGTATGGCCTTCCTTTCTTGCTCATAGGTGTAACTCTGCCCAGTTGATGTGTCCCCACAAATACTATGAGAATACATAAAAGCCAAACATTGCCATTTGTTCCAAATACCTTTATAGCCCATCCACATCCTTACAGAAATACTGAGAACTCACACGGGTGCGCCCTTGTGGTTAGAGACCCCAACACATTTTCCCCAACAATTTGTTACAAATACGTAGGCTTACAGGGATCTGGATGCCTGTAGAACCCACATCAGAGCTTTTGCTGCATCATGATTTGTATTCACTACTTTTTTCTTCTCAGTATAAACCAAGTAGCTGCTGTTTTGTCCCATAAAGCTCCCTCAATGGAAGACTCCTTAAAAACAAAAGACCACTCTTTTTTTTTCTCCCCAGTTCTTCCTACTCCTTAAAAAGAAATAATTAAAACTACCTCTTTGCCTAAGTGCTCTGTCCCTTGCTTCTCATAAACGTCATCGGGAGGAAGATTCCGAAGGACAGCAGAAAGCCCCAAAGGCAGGCCTGAGAGCTCGAGGGGAAAGGGAGAAAAGTTTTACGACTTCCCCACTTTCTGGCAGGTTCATTTGAGGCATGAGAGTCGCAAACCGTAAGAAAAACAACTTTGATCCTTGAGGTGGAGGTTGATCTGCAGAAAGGTCTGCCATTGGGTATAAAATGTTAAAAATTAAATATCCAGTCTCAAAGATTTGTAGGAAATTACCCTATGGATTAGGTTGGTGGTCTGATTTCACCACTCACATCCCCTGGGAGAACTAAAAAGACCCCAATTTACCACATTCCGGTCAAACTCCTCAGAAGTTGAGAACACCAAATTTCGTTTTACTGGGGATCAGAAATTGTTTACCAAGCCTTACAGTGTTCCCTTTTGAGTCGTGAACAGTGTTGTAATGGGTAAGCCTTGCAATCTGGCGGTGACTTTTTTTTCTTTCCAGGCATTAAAAATGGAATGTATAAAATCTGAATTTTGTTTTGTTTTGCTTTTAATAAAATAGGTAATTGAGTGCTACTAATAAAGCAAAAATCAATATATTCTCCAAACCTGTCCGGTATACAAGGAGGTAACTGGGGAATTGGTGCAGAGCACACATATTTGGAAGAAAGGAAGGAAGCAGTAAAAGCTATGTGGGAGGAAAACTAAATTTTATTTGCTCTCATTTCCATTCTACTCTCCTCTTTGCAGTCTCTGGATTGTGCTTCCATCAACAGAACTGCAGGGAGAAGGCACAGGAATACAGTGAAATGTACCTGAGTACCCCATCTCAGAGGAGCTGTAAAGGAGTAGGACCCTATAAGAGTAGGGCTATCTGTCCCCCAGGATGCTAGACTTCCCTACTGACTGTCCACCTTGCTATCTCCAACATCTGGCATACTGCCTGTCCAATCAGTTTAGTACCTGCCTGACTGTTCCAGGAAATAAATAAATAGAAGTCTTTACCACTGTTCTTCAGTATTCCCACCCAGCTATGTCTACTGTTCCTAACCCGGCTTTGAAATGAAAGTGAAATTTCACAAGTCAATGCTAACTGCCATAGTTTGTGTTTAGCCAGAGCCACAGTGTGAAGTTTCCCTCCCTCTGTCCAAGCTAAATGCTGGCCTCACAAGGCTCCTCTCCCAGAATTCTTCTATAATTTGATGTAGAGCCTTGTCCTAAAGTGCACTTATCCTGCTTTCTTATGAGTTAAAATTTTTCCATTACTAAAATAATAAAATGTAATGCAATGAAACCACTGTTCCCATTGTGGTGTGTTTCCTTCCACTCTTTTTTTTTTTTTTCCAAAAATGCACTTATCCTTGACCCTGTAGATATTATAAATATTTTATTATCCATTACACTATTACTCTGATTCTTTTGGATGAAGGCTGCATTTGCATCACTGTGTCTTCCTTGTATTTCGAGTCACTGGAGTTACCATCCTATAAGTAAAACAAAGACTTCAGAATCAGATAGGCAGGTTCAAATTCTGGCCTTATTAAGTAAGGTGTGTGAGTTGGGCAACTAATTTAACCTCTCCCAGACTCAGTTTCCACCTCTAATTAAGATTATAGGAATAGATATTTCATAGGATTTTTCTGAATAGCCACATTAGGCAGCCTATGTGCTAGCTGCCTAATGCAGAGCACACACAGTAAATATCATCTCCCTTGCTCATGTGTAGAAGATAAAGCTCAAATTGTTACACTTATGTGAGGATATACTGATGAATAGCATATATATGAAATTATCTATCAAGAGATATTTGACTGAAAACTCAAGCATAGGATAGTCAATTAGTCATTTCTTTATAAGAAGTTCTGTGAATTTGCACTTAAATCTATATATCCAATAATTATTATTCTTTATCATGTCTCATAAAGGAATGTTTTGCTAACCCTATTCCTGGTCTATTTAACTATATTTAAGAACGAGACCCTCAAAAAAAACCCCAAATAATAATAAAATGCTCATTGTCACAAAACATGTTTTCAGAGGAGCATAGTTTAGTTTAATTTCCTTTAAAAGGTTCGTCATAATGAGTTGTTTATTAACATGAGGCCAAAAACGTTCCTGTAGTTTGACAAGTGTTCCTTAATATCACACTAAAGATCCTCCATCATTTGGGCCAGTGTTTATGGAGTGTGTTAGAACACCGTGCTAGGCATTGGGGGAGAAGATACAAAATATCTGGAAGACACCTTTGCAGTTAGACATGATTAAAAAGCAGATAGATAAGGGCTTGGTTCACTTGTCTCCAAAATGGTCTTCACCTGTTTTAAAGATTGCAGGTACTTCCTATAAGGAGAGCAGCTCAGGCATGCAACCCAACTAGGAAAACTTCACCATTCCCTTTTGCCACTTAAAAGTAGTCTTTCTAGAAGCAAGTCATCTGTGATTTCTGAGCAGCATGCCTCATCTGCAGAACAAGGTTTCAATAATAGATAGTGCACATGCCTATATAAAGTCCTCGGTATTAAGTAAGTAGTTAGTTGTTACTTTCACTTATTTTTTCCTTTTCTCTACTTTTCTCTATTGATAACACCAGCTGACAGCGTTTTTATAATGATCAAATGAGAAACCTATCTAAATGCCCATGAGTAACAGATCTTGGAATGTAATAAGTTCTCAGTGTTAGTTCAGTTCCTTGATTTTTTTTAAGATTATTAATTAATGTATTTATTTATTTGAGAGAGAGAGCACATGCAGGAGCAGGGGGTGGGGCAGAGGCAGAGGGAGAGGGTCAAGCAGACTTCACATTGGGTGCTAAGCCCCACATGGGGCTTCATCCCAAACCCTGAGATCATGACATAAGCCAAAACCAAGAGTCAGACCTTAATCTGCTAAGCCACTCAGGTGCCCCTCACTTCCTTGATCTTTGAGTTCCTAAAAGAGAAATGTTTCTGCTCAGTCTGTACATCTTGGGATTACCCATTGATATCACTTTAAATGTATGAAGCTAAACTTATCTGTTATTGAGGAAAGGAGATAATGCATTAATGGATTATACATACATTTCCGTATTGGAATTCAAAGAAAGCATGTGCTGTACCTTTACTTTTGTAGACATGACACCGGGATTCTTTAATAAAGCTCTTAACTCTTCTGACTCTGGTAGCAGTTTGAACATGTTTCAAGAGCTGTCCACATAGAAGGGTTTAAGGAATGTATATTAAAAGTATCTGAGGGACCCCTGGGTGGCTCAGTCGGCTAAGCGTCGGCCTTCGGCTCAGCTCATGACTGTGGGGTCCTGGGATCGAGCCTTGCATCAGGCTTCTTGCTCAACAAGGAGCCTGCTTCTCCCTCTGTCTGCTACTCCCCCTGCTTATACTCTCTCTCTCTCTGAAAAATACACTAAGAAATAAAATATTTAAAAATAAAAATAAAAACTGTTTAAAGGGAATGTTTTTAACAGTTCAAGTAATCAAGTGATAAAATTTTAATTTAGCAAACTAATTTCTCTCCTAGTCCTACAGTTCATAGTTACATTTAGAAATTTTCCCATTTACCAAACGGCATCCAGTAAAGCAATATTTTGATTCTACGGAAGCCCTGCTAACCAAAGGGATGAACACCCAGCATTAATCTGTACAGGTTTCATCTTTGGTCTGTTTGTTTCAACTGTGCAGTCATTGGTGGTGGTTTCTGCATTTATCCTGTGTTTGTTTCTTGCTAATTACACACATAGAATAGGTCATGACAAATGATAGACTTGCATATTAATGAAGTTAGAGAGCCTACTGGTGTGACAGGCTCTGGGAAGACAGATTTAAATAAGGTAGTTCTTCACCTGAGGAACCTGACAGGCTTCTCTCTGCCAGGAGTCTCTGTCACCCTTATTAGTAACCTGGAGAACTCTATGCATCCTTATTTAGGTTGGGCTTTCTCAAACAGTCACATTTCTAATGTAGAATAAAGCACACAATGGTAATATAAAGCATTTGCTCTGTATACCACAGCTTTAGGGGACAGTGCCTGTCCAGTCCAGCTCACCTCTGAGCCCACCATGTGCTTGACCATGAAGGCCAGCCCTTCTGCATTGTCCCATTATAAACACAAATGATTGCCACATACTTTCTTCCCTGTACAAGCTCTTATCTAGCAGGATCTTGGATTTCTGGTTTCCTAGAACTTAGCTTTGGTGCTGGCATTATGAAAGGCCTTTTTAGTGGTCTGCTCCCCACCTTGGGCTCATCAAATGGTGATTTTTGTTTTTTTTTTTTTAAAGATTTTATTTATTTGACAGAGAGAAACACAGCCAGAGAGGGAACACAAGCAGGGGGAGTGAGAGAGGGAGAAGCAGGCTTCCTGCTGAGCAGGGATCCCGATGTGGGGCTCGATCCCGGGACTCCAGGATCATGACCTGAGCCGAAGGCAGTCGCTTAACCAACTGAGCCACCCAGCCGCCCCTTAAATGGTGATTTTTGAGATTTCTTCTCTGTTTGGATTTTGGAATCCCTCACAAACTCCTGGAATTATTCTCTTTTCCCCAACATAGCCCAGGAATTCTAACTATAAGATGGTCTCCCAATTCCCTTTTAGAAGAAGTAGGTTTGGGAAAAGAAAAAGTAAAATGGGCGTGGAGAACTCAGGGATGAGAGAGGGTTCTCTCTGAGGAGAGTTTTTGGGTATGAGACAAAGATGTAAAGAAAAAAAATGTTGCACAGATATGAATAAACCACACCTAAATTAGATGGCCAAGTTGTGGAGCTTAAGCATTACTAGCTAACAGCTAATACAGAAAATTTTAATAACAATTTGCAGTCATTTTTGACCTAGAATCAACTTGAGCTATTGCTTTATTTTCATATATGCATAGCTGTTAGAAGGAAATGTTGCCTGAAGAACCACATCCCATTTGGGTTATTTACCTTCCCGTCCCTTTCACATTGTTACAACCCCAAGAGATCTTCCCTGCCTTTTGTGGACCTGCAGGGAGAAACCCATTGAGGTGACTACAGTTTGAGGAAGGAAGTTTCTTCACTCTGGAGGGAGTAAGAAAGATTAATCAGAAAGAGCCCTGCAGGTGAAGAAAAGAAAATATAGGAGAGGACAGTTATTACAGTGCAAGTAAGAAATCATGAAGAAATGCTGAACTAAGTAATGTATGATAGGAGAGGTAGGAAAGAAATTAGAGTTATTAAGACAGTGGAATTGGCAGAACTCAGGGATAATTGGATATGGAGGGTAAAAGGAAGAAGGAATTGAGACAGGTGTTTCAATCCTACTAGCCCAGCTAAGGAATATAGTGTAGAATGAGGGAAGAACAAGTAAGTTCAGTTGGGGGCATGCTGACAAGCAGAGATATCTAACATGCAAAGAGAGACATGAGGCTGGAGCTCCCAAAAAAGGTACAGCCATACATCAAAGGAGCCAGTAGCGCTGAACTTGGTAGTTGAAATCTTGAGAGCAGGCAACATTACTTACAGAAAATGTGTAGAAGGGTAAAAGAAGACAGTGAGGATGAGTGGGTGAGATAATCTATTTAATACAAAAGCAGAGGCAGGGAAATGAAAATGAAACATCTGAGTCTTCGTAGAATCAGAACAGGATTAGGCCACAGAAGCTGAGGGAAAAGAGAGGCTTAAGGATTAAGGAAGGCATCAACTGAAGTTTAGAAAATGCTCAATGTTTTCAGCAATTTTAAGTAATTGTGACTTTAAGTTACAGGAGAGTGATAGAGCAGAAAGGCAGACAATGAGCCCAAGAATGTCTAGAAAGGAGTAGGCTACTCTTCAGAGTATCTTGAAGGAGAAGGGAATTCTATCTGAGCTAGCAAGCTATAGGAAAGGCAGGTGCAAATTATTTTTTATTATTATTTTTGGAGTAGTAGTGGAAGATATATGTATAAAGAGGGCTTTGATTGGGCACAAGATAAATTGTGTAGATGATTTGGAGTGTTCTAAGCAAGCTGAATCATTGAAAGGAGAAGAGAGAAAAGCTGAAGAAATCTACCTAGATAACAGTGACAGTTGAGAAGGGGGCAACACAGAAAGCCATGTGCATGAGACCACAGAGGGAATCCAGAACAGAAATAGAGCAAACCGTCTCAAAGTTTAACATGCATAAGAATTACCAAGGGATTTTGTTTAAATGCATATTCTGATTCACTGAGTCTGTGGTTGGACCTATGATTCTGGATTTCAAATAAGCCCTCCGGTAATGACAGTCCTACTCGTTTTCTCTGACCACCCTTTGAGAGATAAGGACATTGAGGAATGTACAGGAGTAAGGCCCCTGGGTTTTGAATGTAATCAACATAAATGCAAAGTAAGGATTTAGTTTGACAAGTCAGAAAACATGGCAAAGAGGCACAACAAGAATGTATTCTACAAATAGTTCATGTATTAATTAAGAATATACTAAAGTCTTATTTAACCTGCATCTGCCTCTCCTTTGCAGAGCGTAATACAACGCATATTTTAGGTCCAGACTCTGAGAGTTTAAGGATATCTTAATAGGTACAAGAAAACAGAAACAAAATGCTAATAATTAATACACAGATATATAATTATTTCAGAAATAAACAATGGTCAACACTTGTTAGAGATGGTAGCTAGACAGCTCAAATATTTCTTTGGATTAACTTTTTTAAATGGAGACCTCCCAAAGGGTTTTCAGCTGGCCATTCATTTTGAAGTTGATACACATGAGTAGGTATCATCCATCTTCCCTACATTCATCTTTAAAAGAAGATATGACGGATGTAAAGTTTCCATCAATTTGAGAATAGTAGAGGGAAAAATGAGGCTGCCCCTTGAATCTAAGTGATCCTATCTCTTTAAGCCTCTTTCACAATGGAGAGCGACCTGAAGCCTGAGTCTGAGATCATTTGGTTCAGACAGAAGAGACATGACAAGCAACAAGTGTCTTGAAGAAACAGCGTTAGATGTCCAGAGATTACCTGATGTTGTTTTAGGCATTTCCTCCTGTTTACTGGATGAGGGACCCGCCCCTGCCTTTTGAGGCTGCTCTATCACGTTAGCCGATGGCTAACACATTGCCTGTGCCATTCTTACCTCCATCACATACCATTTGCTCGTAACTGTTCAAGGACATTGGAGCACAAAAAGATTAGCAAGACCAACCTCAGTGTCTTTAGAAACTTGCTAGCTGGTTTAGAAGAAAAGGTTAATCACAAAACTACATTATGAAATAGCATTGCCCATAGAGGTCTTTGCAGAGTAGTATTGCATAAAATTCTACTAGAAATATGGACTAAAAGACAGTTTGATGCTGATGAGTCTGTAAAATACCGTAAATGAAAATTTCTCTTCCACAGTAGGAATAGGACAGCATGCAAATTGTAATGGTTCTGGGAATTACCGCAGTAAATGAATCTGTTCTAAAGTTTTTAAAGTTTTTCTTTTTTTTAAACCATTGAACTATTTTATATCATAGAACTATTACTACTTCAAGGAGTTAGTATTCCTTAGAGGACAAATAAGGAAATATTGTTGTAAAGATTAAAATGTTTGCTACAGTCAGTTTAGCATGACTGTTATTAGGGAGGCCAGCGATCATTTCAGAAATCTGGGATCACAATAATAAGGAGTTGGAACTGACATTGAATGATGTGGGTAGTTTGAGCATTGACAACGTAAGATATTCTGGGTTTGGATGGAAGTTGAGAGGGTTAACAGAATAATAAAAATGTAGAGGAGGAAACAGTTCAGGGTCCAGGTGTGTTTAAACCACAATGAGAAAATCAATATGCCTGGAGAGGAGGGTTTTGATTGAGTGAAAATCAATTTGGCAAGGCTGATTATAAAGACCCCTGCATTTTGGGTTAGGTTCTATGAAGACTGAACTATGCATTAATTGCATCCAGAGAGGAAATAATAGGGAACATGTCCTTAGCATTCTGACCAAACCGTTTCTTTCATTTTTTAAAAATTTCATTGTTACTTCAGTTTTTATTTTTTTTAAAGATTTTATTTATTTGACACAGAGAGAGCTCACAAAGAGGCAGGCAGAGAACGAGAGGGAAGCAGGCTCCCCGCTGAGCAGAGAGCCCAACGGGGGACTCGATTCCAGGACCCTGAGATCATGACCTGAGCTGAAGGCAAAGGCTTAACCCTCTGAGGCACCCAGGCACCCCTATTACTTCTGTTTTTAAAAATAGCCCAAGCACATGGTGAAAATTTTATAATGTAAAAAAAAGTAAACAAAGTAAAGTTAAAACCACTCATAAATGCAATAACCAGATAATGCAGTTGACATTGGGAGTAGCCTATGCCAATTTTTCCTAAGCGTACATGCATGCACACACTCATTTTAGAAAAGTCACTTCACTCCAAATCATAGTGGCTATAAACTAAACTCCTAAGAGGGAAGTAAATTAATATAAATGCGTGTAACAGGCTAGAGTGGGTGAGGTTCGAAGACACAGTCTTTCACACAGATACATTACAAATTAAATACATGTAATGTTCTTTGCCTTCCACAAGGAAATATACTATTTTCTTCCCCTACACCCTTGCACTATGTTTTATTTCAAACATATAGCCATGTCTGGGTCCATTTTTATACTTATTTATTTATTCATTTATTTATTTATTTGTTTGTTTGTTTGTTTGTTTATTTGACAGAGAGAAACACAGCCAGAGGGAACACAAGCAGGGCGAGTGAGAGAGGGAGAAGCAGGCTTCCCGCTGAGCAGGGAGCCGGATGCGGGACTTGATCCTAGGTCTCCTGGATCATGACCTGAGCCGAAGGCAGTCGCTTAACCAACTGAGCCACCCAAGCGCCCCGGGGTCCATTTTTAATGTTACTATACTTGATGAGAATACAGGTATAAAACAATTTTATTTTGTCAAGTCTAAGCTTAGAAAAACAATAGAGAAACGATGGATGCTAAGCCTCAGTGTGTGGGAGTCTGAGAGGGAGCAGGGTGGCGGCTGGGGGAGGTGTAGTCACCACTCAGCAGAAGCCACTGCTTCTTGCTACTCAACCAGGAACGGGGGTCAAAGCTGGCAGATCCTCATCGTTTTCCAAAGAAGACAGAATCCAATATTTATATGTTAATTTTTGGTTTTTTAAAAATACGAATTAATCATATTAACAAGAGGGTCAGAACTCAAGAGTGAAAAACACAATGCATTCTAGGCTCCATAGTTGTTTCCTTGCACGGATACATACCCACAAAACAAAACAATAGCAGCAAAACTTCCTGGCTCTTTACAGTTAGGAAATGAGACTGCCCTGCATCCTCTCTGGCAGAAAATCTTGAATGGGTAATGGACATTTCTACTTACTAGACTTTTCCATCCATAGCTGTGACCTGATACAATATTTACATTTGTATTAGCATACTATGAATCTTTCATTGTAAAAAGACTCATTTGGAAAGTCTGTAGCATTTCAAAAATATGCTTACTGAATGTATATTTTGTTGATTTGAATAGGTATTTATCCACTGGAGGAAGATCTATTCCCAAATGCCACTTAGGTTATTTTCAAGAACTCCCTACTGAATATTGATGCAGCTGTGTGTCTTTGCAGAAGTGGGAACAAAGCCGGCTGTGTGGAACCTTGGAATCACAGAGAGTAATTAGCACAATGTCTGTAATCAGGGAAAGGTTAGGTTAGGAAAAGAGGAATAGAAATGTCTGTGACACACAAAAAGGAACAAGAGAGAGATCATCTGAACAAGAACAACAAGCACTAAAAGAACACTTGAACTTTAAATGTAAAAAACAACTCGTTTTTGTATATTTATTTATCGTATCCTTTCTACTTTAATCATAAACTTTTCTCTTACTTGAAAAATCCTAGGTATGTGATGCTATACTTTTATCTACTTATATCATTAGTAATACTTTTAAATAAATATGCTTCAACTCCTCCAGGGTGACAAAAGAGAGCTTCATAGTCAATCCAGACTCTGCCTAAACACAGAAAACACAAAATAACTTGAAATGAATGAAGTACTATCTAATTTTAATGAATAGCAAAGATGGTATAAACTACAACACAATTTTATGAATAGAAATATCCAACAAATGAAATTGTTTCAACAAAACCACAAAACTTTGTATTTAGTCTATTGTGAAAATATAGATACAATTCTGAGCAGGGAACAGGCATTTTTACATAGCCTAATACTATGGTTTCTAAAAAAATCTAACTGAAATATATATATATATATATTTTAAGATTGTATTTACTTATTTGACAGAGAAAGAGATCACAAGTAGGCAGGGAGGCAAGCAGAGAGAGGGGGAGGAAACAGGCTCCCTGCTGAGCATAGAGCACTATTCGGGCCTTGATCCCAGGACCCTGAGATCATGACCTTAGCCAAAGGCAGAGGCTTAACCCACTGAACCACCCAGGGGCCCCTAACCGAAATATTTCTGAAACCAAACTATGGATCTGGACTGGCTTATTACTTAAAGAAACAAAGCTATGAAGTAATTAAAGAACTTACATGAACTTCCAATTTTTCTGATTCCCAAGTTTGTATCATATGTCTTTGTTTTGTTTTGTTTTTTTTTCAAATTAGAAATGTCATTTTCCACATTGGGGGAAAAAGTTAGATTTTAAGAAATCTGCCAAGATCCAAGTTTCTAGTTTTTTGTTGTTGTTGTTGTTGTTTGTTTTGTTTTGTTTTGCCTTTTCCTATTTGGAATTAGTCTGAAAAATCATTTAAAAATATCTATCATGATTTATTACATGCCCAGGGGTGATTTTCATCAATGAGGGAGGAGAAACACTAGCTAATGGTCCCGAGATTTGTTTTTATCCTAGTATTACTGATATTATTACTTCTACCACTTGAATTTTGGACCCTGAGATGAACACTTTTAGCAATGTACAGCTTTATAAGTTGGTTAACCAATCTTCACTAATGTTCATGTTAATGTTTGGGATCCCTTCTGCAGTGACAGTGAACAGGAAGCCAGTTGAACTTTTGACAGAAGGAAAGTGGCCAGAGACTTTTTATATTACTGCACGGACTGGGTGATTTTATCTAAAATGGGAATAAGGATGGATCATCTCTGTGGTGTTCTTGGTTCTTTTCCTGGTAAGTAGATATAGGATGAAGCCCCCATGTAAGTCAAAGAACAGAATCAGAGTACCTCTATACTTATTTTTTCTAATCCACTGGCTGATTGATCAATTTAATGAGAATTTATTAAACAATATCTAGATGTTGGGTACTAATAAAATGATAATTAAAAATTGACATTGCCCATTTATCACTACAGCCTTAATATAAGATTTACATGATAGAAAGGAACAAAAATATATAATTACATAAGTAATTAATTAGTTATAATTCTAGGTATTATGAAACTGCATATAAAAGGAGATTTGATCTAGTCTTGAGTCAAACAATAATGTCACCTGACAAATGCCCCCAAGTAAGTGGTCTTTAAGATGGGTTCCAAAATAACATCAGGAATTAAGGAAATATGTGAGATGGTCCAGCCCAAGGAAGATGGAAGAAAGCTGCTCATGTGAAGGCTTGGACCAAAATGCATCCTATATGTCAAGAAATCTGAATTAAACCAGTGATTCTAGAGATCACATAATGAACACATGAATGGGAAAGATGAGGTTAGAGAGGTGTGTCGGGGTCAATCAACAAGCTCCCTTGGAGCTACAGAAGTCTTAACCTCTCTACTTATTTGATGGTAGAAAGAGATGGAAGTTAGCTTGAAGGAGTCAATAGTTGAGGTCAGGAGATGGTGTTGGTTCAGGATATTGTGATAGTAACAGACTAGAGAGAAGTAGAAAGACTTAGGAGATATTTGGGAGATAGAATGAGCAGAAATTGGTGGTCAATTGAATGTAGTAGGTGAGAAAAAGAAAGGGACACAAGGTAACATATACGTTAGGGGTTGAGCAACTGGCTGGATGGTGGTGTCATTTATCAAAATTAGAATCTATTCCAGAGAAGGGATTGGTTTGGATGAAGAAGGCTTTGCTAAGGCAAAAGTTACTGTCATGCAAAATTCCTGAAAAGCCACCTTAGGGGATCCCTGCCTTTGGGAATCTAGTTTTACTTAATATTTCAGTGTTTTTTCTCTCCTCCATGTTCTTTTACCCTCCCCCACAACATGATTACTCTATAGATATCTGAGGATATATATATATACATATATATGTATATATATGAAATTTGAGAGAAAAGGAGAAAGAGAACATTCTTTTCCCCTTCTCTTAAGCTTCCCTGTGTAATTGTACATATTTAATTTCATACTTCCACAAAATTTTTAATAAGACCGGCCCAGTCCAAAAAAAAATGATCAGCCTAGTCCTCATCATCTTTCTTTTCATCATAGGCTGAGCTTACAAAATCTCTTCAGGAAGCTGTGCATAAGTCAGAGCTCCAAAAGTATGAAAACTATATGTGAAATATGGATACACTTTGAAATATAAATATTAACAAATATTTTCAGGCAATTCACACTCAAACATGGAGCTCAATGGTACATAAAAGAAAAAGCTGGCTAGTAAAATTGGTATTTTGATTTTCTACCTGTGTGGTAGCAGGCAGTGAATTTCCAGCCTCTGTAATTCTCTTTTTTTTTTTCTTTTAAATAATAAAAGTTCACATTATTTGACTTGATGTATCTTGTAAATAAACCAAACATTTGCTGTCATGACCAAAATCAACCAAATAATTACCAAATATCAACTGAGTGCCTACCATGGCAAAGTCATTTCACTGGGAAGAGGAAGGAGCTACAAGGTAGTGTACAAGTTTTGCTCGCAGAACTTTCTGTCTAGCTGGCAGGACAAGATCTGAACACACACACACACACACACACACACACACACACACACACACAAAGATTTTATTTATTTATTTGACAGAGAGAGAGAGACAGTGAGAGAGGGAATAGAAGCAGGGGGAGTGGGAGAGGGAGAAGCAGGCTTCCTGCAGAGCAGGGAGCCAGATGCAGCGCTAGATTGCAGGACTTTGGGATCGTGACCTGAGCTGAAGGCAGGCACTTAATGACTGAGCAATGCAGGTGCGCCAAGATCTGAACATATTTTAAAAAGATGATTTTGGGGGGCACCTGGGTGGCTCAGTTGGTTAAGTGACTGCCTTCGGCTCAGGTCATGATCCTAGAGACCTGGGATCGAGACCCGGGATCGAGTCCCACATCGGGCTCCCTGCTCAGCAGTAAGCCTGCTTCTCCCTTTCCCACTCCCCCTGCTTGTGTTCCCTCTCTGGCTGTGTTTCTCTCTGTCAAATAAATAAAATCTTAAAAAAAATAAATAAATAAAATAAAAAGGTGATTTTTTTTACACATGAGTGATTACAATGAGGAAGGGTTAAATAAAATGATATATATATATACACACACCCACAAGTGTGTGTATATATATGTATTTGTATGAGATATGTATACACACACACACACACACACACACACACACATAATTTTAGCTAGGAAGAGGAAATGAAAGAAAAGGATGGTATGATATTCCAATTATGAGCTGCTCAAGACTAAATTGTGATATTTTGGGGAATGTAGCAATAATATTAAAAGCTAGAAATTTGTGTTTTAAATCAACTTTAACAATAATTATATATATATATAATATATATATATATATACGCAAAAGCACTAACCTTCTCTGGACCTCCATTTTCTCACCATTGAAATGAGGAAACTAGATTATGTGTTCTCTAGAGAGTCTTTGAAATGAAACGTTAGTTTGTATTATAAAGAAAAAGTTCTTCTTACTTGTCCAGAATTATATGAAATCAACAAAAGGTAGCGCATTTGGAAATCTGCAGATTATAGTTTAATTCTGAAAAGCCAGGATTCAAATCTTGGCAGACCCATTTGGTATCTAGGAAACTTGGACAAGATACTTGATCCTAATGTCCCTTTGCTCTTCATCAATCGATTGATAGATGTTACAGATGTAAATATAAATATTAACATAGATAGTCTTCTCAATAGTGAAAATAATATGTAACAGTACTGTGTTACATAGCTGGTCATGTAGGAGGCACTGGAAAAGCTTTGATTATATCCCTTGGTACTCTTGGTATATCAGGGATATATAAACATGGGTTATATCTCTTGGTATGGATGAAAACCCTAGGTTGCAGTCATGAGATCTGAGTTCAAATCTCTGCTATGCGATAGATTAAGAGTCTGAGACTAAAAGGGGTTTGAACGTGTTCCTCGTTTACATGTGTCTCAGTACCACTCAACATTTTACAGGAAAACAAAAAGTCAAAATATATATGGGGACGATATGAAATGTGTAGAATGCAGCAGTTGACAATGTAAACAGAGAATGCTGTTTATGCTTCCCCATTTCACAGTATTTTTTTTTCTTTTAACTAGACTTACATTCCCCTCACACCATTCCCCACTGATCCTTGTGATAACTTGCAATTTCTCTTCAGCATGCATTGAGATCCTTGGATACTGTTTAGGCTGCACATTTCCACTCCACTGTGCCAATTAACATCACAATGAATAATTATCAAGCAGCTTCACAATTGTCTCTAGCATACTGTTTTTATTTTATTATTTTTATAGATTCTGAGGAAAGCAACATAAAACACACCACCAGTTTTCATGCCAAGAATACATCATCTAACTAAGAAACGCCACGCAGTACATTTCAGAAATGAGTGCCACTCATAAACACGGTATTCTAATGCATATTGAAGGTTCATGTACTAAAGATTGGAGTAGCTATCGGTAGTCAATGAATAATGGATAGGAATGATTAATGACTCTGTGAGATAAGGGATAATTAGATTTGGCATGTGCATCCATCATTTAAGCACATTGGTATGTGGAATGCGTCTTTGAAAGAGATACAGACAAATGCCATTAAGCTTCGATGATTCAAATGGGTCTCCTGAGAATGGATGATCCAAATTCTTTTCTAATTTTCCTCCAACAACTCAACACAACCATAAAGGTAACAATGGATCTTATTTTTATGCTTTAATGGTTGCCTCAGCAACAGAGTGACAGACTCTGAAGCCCAGCCAGCCTCTGCACACTTTCCTGACTTCAGGTCATTCATTCGCTCATCTTTTCCCACATCTTTGTCATTTATCCAAATAATGCTCTACAGTCCCACCACCTCTCAATAATTGTGAATAGGAACCAAAACACATTATTATGTGCTGTACAAAAGCCTGGTACCTTATACACAACTCTGGTAAATTCTAGTTTCTAGTAGCTAGGTGGGACCTTATATGTTGCCCCAAAATCTTTACATTAAGAACTTAACACTCTCAGACTGGTCACATAAATAAGGAAAAAGGTAGACACAATGATGTTGGGGAACAATAAAAGCTCTTGGCCAAACTGTGAAGAAGGAACGGTTTTCTATAACATCTCCTGCCAATCCCCCATCCCACCTCCTCAATGCATGCCCAGAGCCGTACACATAGACAAGTGCGCCTGTGACTGCTGATGTGGCACCCTGTGGCTAATCACCTCTTCTCAACGTGCTACATTAATAAGGACTACCCTTTGCAAGTGATGGGAAGTTTTGGATCCTCTTTATTCTTAACAAACCATTGATGTCCCACTTCCCTTGTTTGAGCTTTCTAGTTAAATCGAGGAATTAATTTGTGCCAGTGTGTTAATGCTACATTTCTAAATCTGAAGTAGAAACACATTGGTATGCCCTCATCAAGAGAGGCCATGCCAGAAGTAATTGTTACTTATACTGGATAAAATGCAAAAATTATATGAAGGAAATTTATTTAAATTAGAATTTCTTCAATGTTATCCCTATAAAAAATATTCACTTGTATTGAAAGATGCTTTTATTTTTTTCCTAGCAGAAATGAAATAAGTGGAGTTAAAATTAAGATGGAATAACCCAGACGCCTGGGTGGCTCAAGTGAGTTAAAGCCTCTGCCTTCGGCTCAGGTCATGATCTCAGGGTCCTGGAATTGAGGCCCACATCTGGCTCTCTGCTCAGCAGGGAGCCTGTTTTTTCTGCTCTCTCTGCCTGCCTCTCTGACTACCTGTGATCTTTCTCTCTGTCAAATAAATAAATAAAGTCTTTTTTTAAAAAATGCAGTAACCCCAGTGGGCTGGGGAGTGAGGTGGGTGTGGCTCTTGGTAACACATAAAGTGGTCTAAATTGTAAATGTAATTCTTTAAGAAAAAATGTTGGTGGAAGCTAACTGAAAAAAGGGCTTGTTATTTATTTATTTATTTTTAGCAGGAGGGGCAGAAGAAAAGGTAGAGAGAAAGAGAGAATTCCAAGCAGGCTTTACATGCACCGTGGAGCCCAGCACAGGGCTGGATCTCACAACACCGAGATTATGACCTGAGCCAAAATCAGGAGTCCGATACTCAACCAACTGAGCCATCCAGTCACCCCATAAATAGGTATATCCTTAATAAATATTTATACTTTTAAATGGATTCATGTAGACTTAAGAAAACAAATAAATGGATGCTACTAGGAATTAGGGTGAGGTACTCATTAAATCAAATACCTGCCAATCATACTTTCTTTTGTCCATGTTTTTAGAAGGGCAAGACACTAAAGGAATAATTGTGAATAGGAACCAAAACACATTATTATGTGCTGTACAAAAGCCTGGTACCTTATACACAACTCTGGTAAATTCTAGTTTCTAGTAGCTAGGTGGGACCTTATATGTTGCCCCAAAATCTTTACATTAAGAACTTAACACTCTCAGACTGGTCACATAAATAAGGAAAAAGGTAGAGACAAGAAGAAGCTTACCATGGCCAATTCTAGAAACTTAGCCCTTGGTGAGCTCATCCACCTACATGTAAGCATCAAGGAGGATAGAAAATATATGAAAAAAGAATAGAGATAGAGAAGATGAGTGTGTAGGATTTAATGCACAGTCAACATTAGTGAGAATGACTTTGTTATTGTTTGCTGACTAATCAGATCAGATATGTCTTCCGTGGGTCATGGTGTGGGATTCGGGATGAAAAGTAAAGCTAGGATGGTTGCGGGAAGAAAAGAGCAGATAACATGACCAAAAATATACTTTAGGAAAATACTTAAAATAATGAGAATTTGAGGATAATAGAGGAGACATTTGTGAACAGAAAAAAACAGGACATTTAGATTAAACATATGCACACATACACTTACAGTATGTATGTGTGTGTACGCATATAAATACAAGCATGTATGTATTTGAAAAATGCATTTGTATATATAAATAGATAAATCATATATAATGTAACATGTAAAAAATAAAACAAATATAGCATATATAAAATATATAACATAAACTATTATATATTAAATATAGAAATATACAATTAAATATTATTGGTGATATACAAATATATCATATATAGAATATATATGCATAATATATATGACATAATATGTCATGATATATGATATATATCTAGTGTGTGTGCATGTATATATATAAATATAAATATATAAATAACAGCTAGCCCTTAGTGATACAAACATACACACACCCCATGCATATTTAGTAGTCACTTAGGGAAAAAGATGTCTATCTATCTGCAGAGTAACCTATGCAGACTACCTATAGTAATCAAACTAGTAGTTTTTATTCATGAAATGATGAATCATGAGCCATCGAACATGAACAAAATATTAAAAATACCAGGGTGGGGAAACATACAGCTGACTAGGCAAAAATAGAAGTAATACAGAGCACAAACAAGCATCTACAAGATAGAGTTAGTGTATTCAGAGGAAAACAAGCATTTATGGCAATTATAAGAGACTGCTGTCAAAGAAAAAAATTACACAGCCAATTTTTAAAGTCAGCATATAGAATGAAAAGTAAGATGAACAAAGCTAAGGATGTAGCTGTTGATCTGAAAGAGAAAAATTGACAAAACACCCTAGAACACAAAGTCAACCTCTAGTAAAACTGGAACCCAACTAGCTGCACTATAGATGTGAAACTTATAAACTTAGAAATTTTAAAATAATAATGTAAGCAATAAACTTTAGGAGACAAGGGAGAAAAGAACACATAGTTAAATAAGTCACTCTATGATTAATTTTTTAAAGACTATAATCAAATAATACTGCCAAAAATTGGTAACCCATGAAAAAAATAAAAATTTTTATTTTAAGCATGTAAAGGACAGTACCCCAAAAAATAAAATTCAAAAACTATGAAAATAAATTATTCAGAGTAGAAATACATATGAATGTGGAAGAAATTTTGCATTCTTGGAGGCTCATCTATACAGACTTTGAAATTTCATAGTTCTTTAATTTAAATTATAATTTCAAAAAAATTAAAAAGCACCCACATCAACAAAAGACTAGGTAAATAAATTACAGTGAAATAAATTTTAATAGCCACTTATTGCCTTCAATTTAGATAATGCTCATACTTTCTGAAAGTGCTTTCACATGTTGTTGAAGCAAAAATCATTTATTGATCACTTCTGGGCAAGCCATTGCTTTCCCTATTAAGTCATTTGTTTTCATCCCTGAGATAGGTAAGGGAAAAAGTCTTTCATCCTTTTGACAGGTTAGAAAACTAAAACAGGGCCCCTGGGTGGCTCAGTCAGCATCTGCCTTTGGCTCAGGTCATGATCCCAGGGTTTAGGGGTTGAGCCCCACATCTGGCTCCCTGCTCAGCGGGGAGCCTGCTTCTCCCTCTGCCTATCCCTTTCCCTTCTTGTTCTCTCTCTCTCTCTGTCAAATAAATAAAATCTTAACAACAACAACACCTAAAACAGAGTATGTTGCTTTGCCTAAACTCTTCCTAGTGGAACTTAACCTCTGTTCCTTGTCTTCCCAAACCCAGATTCTTGTGGCTAGCCTCTCCTCCCAATTAATGGGAAACCAATGACAACCAAAAGCGTTAATCCAGAAGAGCCAATGTGAGAAATGGATAAAAGATGATAGGAGAATTGGGAAATGCATAAGCAATTAATATTTTCTACCTGACTTTTATTTGCCAGGCACTGTGGTAGGTGCTTACACAGAGTTTATTTCATTAATCCTCACAATCCTCACAAACAAATAAATAGTATTATCGCCGGTTAACATGTTAGAAAATTGAGGCTCAAACTAGCTACTTAGGACAGTTTACCCAGCCAGAAAATGGGGGCAAACTATCCAATTCTCCAACTTGTGTTTTTTCCCCTAAGCAGAATTTCTCGACCTGGTATTATTGACTGTTTGGGCTGGATTATTATTTCGTGTGGGGATGTTTAACAGCTACTACTCACTGGACACCAGTAACATCCCCACCTCCATTTTCAACAACCAAAAATATTTCCAGATTCCCCAGGGGATGGGATGAAGGGCTCAATCTCCGCTGAGAACCACGGCATTATAGGTATGGATTACCTTCTTGAGCTTCACTATATTGTGGAATATCCCCCCAAGGGCATGCGAGTTCCTTGAACTTGGATTCTCTTTAGCTTTCTCTTTGTACCTTACTATGAAATTCTTATTGACAGTGTTGAATTTTACCTGGGTTTTTGAGTCTGGAGAGCAGCAACGATTAGGCAATCCCTTTACCCCTTCATGTTGAGGAAGAGACTTACTGCGGGGAGCGGGCGTTCCACATTTGCTTTGATAGAACAGATGATCCACTCATTCACCCCTGAGTCACAAGGCCAGACACAGACCCTCCAAATTCCCCTTCTTTGTTTAACAAATGACTAGATGAACTGTTTGTCCCCACTGACAAATCAGAACAAAGTGCTTGTAATCAAATTCCTTAAGTCTCTCTCCTCCCAGGCCTCTGGACTTTGATCTGCGCTTAGCCTGAGCCTATATAGAACACTTCTGTAAGGTGCCCACCCTGAGAACAGACAGACCTCCTGATAAAACCTTCTCAGACCTACTGCCTGGCCACCTTATCTTTGCTCATCCACTACTTCAAACCTCATCTTTTTGTGGTTTGGTTTAATCCTCTTTATGAAAAAAAGAGCTTTTCTGGCTGATCTTTGAGAAGCTGACAATCTCATGGTTAGACATGGTTAGCGTTCTTCCTCTTGCAACAGCCCACTCCTGCTATTACAGTAATCTCCCCCACTCCACTGCAATAATTTTTTTCAGTTAAGGTTTCTCTTTACCTAGATCCAGACTTTCATTTGACATAACATGCAGAAACAAATAAAAAAGAATGCCAATGACTTGATATTTCTGTCATTTAGGACAGAATAAAAATCTTGCATTTAACCTAAAATACAATTTTAATTTAAAAAAAGCATGTGAAATATACATTGTAAATATATAACTGAGTAAAAAGAAATAAGATATTTCATCCAGTGACTTCAAAGGTTACTCATATTCACAACCTTCTAAATGGACGTCTTTGGAACCCTCAGGGCTGGAAGCAAAAGTGAAAACCTGTTCAAGAACTAACATCTATACATTTGTCAGCCTCGGACACAATTGACATGTCAGCTGAGTATTAAAATGGTCAGGGCAAAGCTAGCTGGAGTGAGTGACTCTAAATGAGAGAACAGTGGGATGAGATTCATTGCCTGAGGCATGGAACCTTTGCTTAAACTGCCTCACAAAGGTCTGGATTGATGAAAAGCCCACTTGTCTCCAGGAGCAGTCTAGGTGATGAAGAAAATGGTTCACCACTGACAAGGTTAGTTCAAGGGAGCAAAGGTGGAACAGAAGTAAAGCCCAAACTTGATCTGCCATGGAGAGGTTACCTTTTGTAGCCATGTCAGAACTATCCCCTGAGTGTATTTCTTCTATCCTGAAACCTTTTTAATTTACTCTGTAATTTAACAGGGGGCAGGGCCCATGTAGGGGTGGGGGTGGGGTGAGGGAGGGAGAAATGGGGAGCAAAACCAGTTCCACCAGTAGCTGAATTCTGTTTACAATAATTTTCCAGCCATTTTTCGTTTGCTTCATCTACCAATTATTGCTTCAAAAATGATTGCTTCTCAACCCAAATTGTGGACTTGGTTACAACTCTTCCCACCCTCTCCCCCCAAGGACTCATAGCCTACATTAGAATTTTCTGTTGCTCTTTTAACATAAAACACCACTAATGACACGAATTCCGTTTTTTTCCACATAACTAGGGATCCTCAAATGGATGAAGAGGTGCCACTTTTGTCTCAGTTCCTTGAACCAACCTGTCAACAAATCTAAAGCTCTCTTCTCCATTTCTCAACCTTACACCTAGCCTCTCTTCCACTGATCATGGTCACACTAACATTGTCATTGGGATTTTTGGACCAACACTGGTCACAATCTTCAGCTATTCAGAAGCCTAAGATCATATAAAAGAAAATGAAAAAAAAAAAATAAAGCTAACAGGCATGAGATAATAAGAAATGACAGGACCCATGACTGAACAATGTTGAAAGAAACTAAAATTCAATTAAAATATTTTTTTCCTCCTCTCTCTCTGCCTGCCTCTCTGCCTACTTGTGATCTCTCTGTCAAATAAATAAATAAAATCTAAAAAAATTAATAAAATATTTTTTTGCAGATTTTTGTTATAGTAAGTTTCTAATTTCTACACATAGTCTACAGTCTATCTATAGGCTTAAAACTGGCTGTTGGTAGACCACAGTGACATATTTTGTATGGTTTCTATATTGTCCAATAATTTGAACTAGATCCCAACATTTAATGGAGAGTTGATGTAAAAAAAAACTATTTCTGACTTTTCTTCCTTTGCTGATAATGTATAGTCCACATTGCAGCAGGAAAACAATTGCTTGACCTTTGTAGATGCTCTCTTTTTTTGAGGGAGCATAGGTTTTCATGTTCACTACAGTCTATTGGATTATACCTGCCTGTTCAATCTGTTTATATTACCTTCCAAACCTCTGCTAGCATACAAGTTTAAAAACTCTAGTCTGTAAGTGCTATGATTCTTTGATCCTAGTCCAGATTCACACATCCACAATCTCCTTCCCCCGTATATTTCATCTATGTCACTTAATACACACACGTATGGATAATGAATAGATTTTTTTCCATGGATAAATATCCATCGAGGGACTATGTATAAACCTGTGAAACAGCCTGGTCAACGAGAGAACCAGGACTGAAAAATAAGGGGTGAGTCAATGTTATCCTGCATGGTCAGATTAACAATAACAATTATGACAAGATTAATTTTGTGTAATGCATTCTCAAAGCTTCTGTTGACCAAGACATGTGCATACTCAATAATTTGCAATAAAATAAATGTTCTTCAACTTCGTTCCTCCTCCAAACAAAGATGAGGAGATATTAATATATTCTTTTTAAACAGGGAATGTTTTATTTAACATTTTGCATGTTCAGGTTTTCTTAAAAAAATGGCTAAAAAAGTTCTATAAATCTTTTGAAATTATAATAAGTAGGACGGTAATGGCACAAATCACAAGCATTGTAAAATTGCCTTAGGCATTATATTTTCTAGAAATTAGCATTTTAGAGTACATTTTGAATTTATGATGAAGTGATAATGTATAAGAGCATTTTGACTTAAATTTAAACAGATGTTGTACTATATATCACATACATATATATCATATCTATCTATCTATCATCTCTCTCGCTTTATCATCTATGCACCTATATATCTAGTCTGAGTCACTGTTAAAAGAGTATCTGTCAGGGCGCCTGGGTGGCTCAGTTGGTTAAGCGACTGCCTTCGGCTCAGGTCATGGTCCCAGAGACCCCCGGGATCAAGTCCCACATCGGGCTCCGTGCTCGGCAGGAAGCCTACTTCTCCCTCTCTCACTCCCCTGTTTGTGTTCCCTCTCTGACTGTGTTTCTCTCTGTCAAATAAATAAAATCTTAAAAAAAAAAAAAGAATATCTGTCCATTTTTATGTATAGCTTTAAAGTTTCTAGCTATCTGACATACAGTCAACGTTATGAATACTCCTTAAAAATGAAATAAAATAAAAATAAATCTGTAACAATCCAAAAACATTTCTATTGCTCCTTCTTTATTATATTTCCTTTTTCCCCTCTTTCTCTAATAAGTAATTTCTTTTTAAACCTTGAGTTCTAATATTTTAAGGAAATTCAGCTTTGTAAACAATTAGACTTAGCAATAGATTGTCAAATAGGTGGTTTCTATTCCCTTCAGGTTATAATACCCAAATAAAATAATACAAAAATCATTAAGACAAAAGACTTTTACATTTCTGTTACCTCACAAAATTCTGTTTGGAGTTATAATAATCTTTGTTAATTATCAGAATTTAGAAAATTTTTTGAGAGAGAATGTATCTTCCAATGAAGCTCTATTTTAGAGCTTCCTATTTCCTATTTCCTATTTTAAGAATCTTTTTTTATTCATTTCTAATTTGTGCATAGAGTTTTCTCTTGGGACTAGAGCCCTTGCTTTGGATGCCAAAAAGCCATCTTGTAGGAAATCAGTCACTGTAAAACATTGGCACAGAATAGAAAAATATTCCCATCCTACTTTACTACAAGATGCTGTCTGTGGAAATTATCATTAATTCTAAGCATTTAGACAATCACTGTTCAAAGTGACATTATCAGACATGGCATTAACGGGAAGAATCGCAAAATGGTATGAAAGATAAAGTAATTTGAGGAAGTACAGTGGGCCATCACAATGATGCGAACATAGCTTTAGGTGATGGAAATTACATGTATGTCCATGTATTTACATCTAGGAAACAAAGTTTAAGAAACTTAGTTATGTCAGGAATTAATCTGACCTGTGCCTTTAACGTGCCTAAACTAAATTAGAACAGAAATTAAAACCTTTGTGTTGCCATTGATATATAGTATCTCTTCCAAATAAGTTCACTTGTTTATTTGGAGTCTTTGCCTGTATATTTTTCCATGTAATCACTAAAAATTTGTGTAATGAAAACAACAACAACAAAACAAAGGGGAGTGAATGATTCATCAGATGTGTGTGCTTAACTTCAGTACATATTTTATTAGACGTATAAATATTTTGTTTGCCAAGGATTGATATTAACAATAGGCTTTGAAACCTACTAAGTGATCTATAACTGTGCTAACCC
Source organism: Spilogale gracilis (assembly GCA_004023965.1). Lineage (NCBI taxonomy): Eukaryota > Metazoa > Chordata > Mammalia > Carnivora > Mephitidae > Spilogale > Spilogale gracilis. The sequence goes on from PITA01004796.1 coordinate 30,205, forward strand.
ATTTTGATGTGTTAAAGCATATGGATTTTTGGAATCAAAGTGTGGCCATCTAAGAGAAAAATTCAAAGGAAGCACAATCAATAGTGAAGAAGACCTAGACCCCGAGTAGGTGTTAAGGATAAATGGTTAAATATAAAATCAGTTCTATGTCATCTTAGGCAAGCTAGAGTCTTTCCTTGTGACCATGGGGAAATTCAATCAATTCAGGCAAACACTCATTTTACATAACAGATTTTTCTTTTCTAACAAAGATTGAGAAGATGTTTTATTTAGTTGATAAGGCATTTTTGATGTTATGTATAAATGTTGCAGGGCAGGAATCTCTCATTGAATTATTGACAAAAACAATAAAAAGGACTACCTCCTAATCACACTAATGGGACTTCATTTTGTGTGGAGAACCAGAAAGATCATGCGTATTTTTACTCAAAACAGATGCTTCTGTTTTATATGTATATATAAGATTCTGCAAGGTCTTTTACTGTGGTCATGCAAAATATTGGCAAGACATGTATTTAGTTCTCAAGATATAATCTTGGCTGTGAAACACAGTAAAGCAAACTACTTATTTATTCATATATTAAATAGTTATATATTGAGTATGTGCTAGGAGTCGGGCACAGCTCTAAATACAGATGATTAAGTGATGACAGACACACATTAAACTCATAAAACTTATGTATCAGTAAAAAAGGGAAGGTCTTAAGCAAGCAAAAACATGAAATAAACATGATTATTTCTGATAGTGAGAAGTAGTATTGACAACCCTAAAATGGAGACTCGTACCAGGAAATGGGGTGTTTTTATAACAAGTAAATAAACTACAGTAGCTTAGAGGTTGGGTAGCAGGCAGGAAGGGAGCTGATGATACTGCAAGCAGTCCAGTTGGGAACCAATGTATGTAGCATGTAGCTGTAAGCCATTTGATGAAATTTTGCCTATGATAATTTGGGAATCAGACCTAGTATCTACTGAGCGTATACTCCAGAGAAAATGGTTGAAAAGGATAAGGGTAATACTGTGTATTGAGACAGTAATATAATAAAAAAAAAATTATCTGGGAAAGGGTTGGTTAAATTGCCAAAAGAAATAAAAAGGAATTAAGGAGTCCAGATTTGAGAGTACTAATGGTTACCAAAATTCACAGTTTAGGCCAGTAATAAGTGCCTCTGGTAAGAGGCAGAATCCTTTGAATGATTAAGGGCTATTCATATGCAACCTGGAAGCAAGGATTAGATTACAGCTGTGGCCATCTCTTCCGAAGCCATTGTGCCAGAAAGGCCTAACATCTCCACTGTTAACTGAAATGTAAAGTGCGAGGCAAACAATTAAATATATGGATCTGGCTTGTGAAATAGATTTAGAAAAAAATTTGGATGGGATTACAAGTACATGGAAGATGACCGGAATAAAACAAATCATATGCCTACTAAGTTTTTGAAGAAATTGCATTGCCAAAACTTCTATAAACTTAGTCTTTAAAAAGCCTTTGGCATTTGCAGCCTGAAAACAACTCTTGGACTCAATGTTCCAGGAGCAGGAAGCCTGTGGTGAGAGATATTCCTCCCCTACATGCATTTTTAGAAAACACTGTGGATAGATATCATCACGGAGAGTGGAATCAAGAACCACAGAGAACAATAGACAAAAGGAATTTCTGAAAGACAGGAGAATCAGAAGCTGATGAAGAATTTATCCAGCCCCAATTTAGGAAGACTTCATGATTCATACAAGAGTTCATAATGCTATGGACCAAGAAATGCTTTGCATTTCTTCCTTTACTGAATGAGGTAATCACCATTATCATTTGCCCGGTCCATCATTGTACATTAGGTCAGGATACAGATATTTTTTACTTTGGTTGATAGTTTGCTCCAGCATGAAGAGCCCCATCTGGATCTGAAAAAAATTGTACCTCACCTGAAAATTCTGAAATTAGAGCTGGTGGCAGCAGCTGGGTGGAACTTTGGGTTATCTCTCTCTAGAAGGTGTTCAATATGTAGAGGAAGCGACTGAAGGGAATTTGAGGCACATGAGGAGAATGGACTGTGACATCTCAACTAATCATTACACCCCTTTCTACTTCTTTCTGGAGTAATAAATTTTCATTATTGATTGCAGTTAAGAGTAACCATATGGTCTTGGGCACCTGGGTGACTCCGTGGGTTAAAGCCTCTGCCTTTGTCTCAGGTCATGATCTCAGGGTCCTGAGATCAAGACTGCATTGGGCTGTCTGCTCAGCAGGGAGCCTGCTTCCTCCTCTCTCTCTGCCTGCCTCTCTGCCTACCTGTGATCTCTCTCTCTCTCTGTAAATAAATAAGTAAAATTAAAAAAAAAAAAAAAAGTAACCATATGGTCTAGAGAATGTCAGCAAAGTGATGTATGCTGGTTCTAGGCCTAATTTATTAAAAACCTTCCTTGCCTAATCTCCCCCATGTTTTTTCACCCTTCCCTAATACTGGTAATGAGAGGCTCCCCATGGTAATTCTGAAGCCAAATTTTGAAGATTAGTGGATCCAAAATTTAAATAAAGCCATGGTTCCACTATCATTGTTTGGAGGAAAGTCACCTGATTGGAAGCACCTTGCTTTAAATGTCAAGTGAGAGATGTCATTTGTATGGTATCGAACTACTGATATTTTGAGGTTCATTTTTACAGCATTTATTGTTGCATTAACTAATCCAAATGGCTAGAACCTTAAATAAGAAAAAAAATCTTAGTGTAATAGGAACTCCAGGAAAGTTTTGCAGCTCGAGGATATCACTGATATCTTGGGAGACTATCATCCTTCCACCATTTTCAGTGCATTGCCTCTTTTGTCCTTGTGTTTATTGTTACATGGACACAAAGCAGTTGCCATAATTTCAGACACCATGATCAAAGAGTGAGGGGAAGATGTGGAAGGGGTATGATGTGGAGAGAGAGTAACTGGGGCTACAAAAGCACTTTTTTATGTATTACTTTTTTCTTTTCATCAATGAAGGAAATTTTTACCAAAATTCCCATGTATTATGGACTGAATATTTGTATTCCCCTCGAAAGAAATCACTGTGTTGAAGCCCTACCCTTTGAGGTGATGGTATTTAGAGGTGTTACCTCTGGGAGATGATTAGGTTTAGATGAAGCCATGAGGGTAGGGTCTTCATAATGGGATTAGGTTCTTTACAAAAATAGGAAGATCTATCAGCTGTCTTTTTCTTTGCCATGTTAGAATTCAGAGAGAAAACAGTGATCTGTAAGATAGGAAGAGAAATTTCACCAGGAACCAAATCTGCTGGCATCTTAATCTTGGACTTCCCAGGCTCCAGAACTGTGAGAAATTAATGTCTGTGTAAGCCATCAGAGTATTGTACTTTGTTACAGTAGCCTGAGCAGATTAACACACTTTCCTGTATATTCACGGTCTCGACCCAACACTATGTTAACTTCTCCATTCTTCCTATTCATAATTAGTGAGAAGAAATCTGGACCATGTAGATACTTTGCAGAATTGGTACCTGCACCCAGACATTTTGATTAGCTCACCATATCAATGAAATTATGTCAATTGGACAAGAACAGCAAGAAATTACAAGTGTGTTGAGGGCCTCAAAAAAACACATGTGTGATGGAAAATAAAAAGGTAAGCTCTATGAAGATGTAGGAGCCAGCTGTATCGGGGATATTTTTAGGAACCCAGTGGTCTTGCACATGTTGGAACAATCTAACAAAATTAAAAAGACAAAGTGATCATACCACTTTTGACTCTAGAGACAGAATGTGTCATACTTGGGAATATTTCATTGATCCATTAACTGGGTGACAGCAAAGGCTGCCAGTTTTCACTGGGGATGAAAATATAAAATAAGATCTCTGTAATAGGTCCAGAATGCATGTAGTTCTACCACTTGGAGCATATGACCCAACAGATTCTATATTAAATGTATCAGTGATGGGAAATCACTGTAGATGTTCACTGTAAACTCTAATAAAAGAATCACCATATAGACCCAAGAGTTCTGGTACAAGATTTTGCCACCTGCAGTGGAGAATTGCACTCTATTTGAAAAACTTTTCCCAGAAGGTATTGGTCAGCTGACCATGAGATATTCAAGTGATCATTCAGCCAGACCTTTCTATCATTAACTGATTTCTGAAAGAACCAAAAAGTCCTAAGGTGGGATGAGCCCAAAAGAAATTCATCACAGGATGGAATTATACATTTGGATTGAGTAAGAACAATGACAGAAGGCACACGTAAGATGCACAAGCGGGTAGCTTAGACTTCCTGGAGTCCATCACTCTTATACCCATATTTCTCTCAACTCACACCTATGGCTCACAAATACATGCAAAGGACCATTATAACTAGCTAACATATGAGCAAATGATTCGTAGTTGGCTAATTATGAGAGTGCAAATTAAAAATGATCCTGGAGAACAGCTGTCTGAGTAAATCCCAGAGTTTCCCAAACAGAGCTTTGGGTGGTACATCTGGTTTTCTACTTGGTATGTTAAGACCAATGTGTCAAAGGAAGAATACATAAGGACTCATGAACTATGGTGAATATACTAAGTGGTTGGGGGCCAGAAGGAGGGAGATTCAATGACTGAGATAAAGAAGTATATGAGGAATAGGTATGTGGATGGATCTATGGGGGTAGTCACAAAGTGGCAATACCTTTTTGTCATAGATAAACACTCAACAGAGAACACTGAACACAGAAGAAGCACTCATCAACCAAATTCAAGTGAGCTGGTTCAGGTCAGCCAGGCTTTCTCATTTGCCTTCTCAGTGCTGGTGCAACTGGCAAATAAATAGAGTAGCTGTGATGACTGGGCTAGAATCTGTGCATAAGTCCAATGGTATGGGCTCATACATACCCAGTTTGATTGAGTTACTGCTACTTTCCAATATCCAACCTCCTAACAACAGAAACCAGTGGTGCACCTTTAATATGGCACCATTCTTTAAAGAGAGCAAAGCATACTGGTAAGGCATCAATTGCATTAGATCCCATCTACCCTGGAAGGAGCAGAAATTCATCTTGACTAGAATTGTCTATATACCAAAGAGTGGATTTGCCTTTCTTGCCCACAGGGCTTCCTCACCACCATTATAAAATGGACTAAAAAGTGTTTGATATTGCCAATACGGATTCCACATAACACCATATTGAACCAAGTAATCGACACTTCAACAAAGAGGTAATGGTGGGATTCACTGACTCCATCACATCCACAGCACTCAGAAATTTCCAGCCTTACAGAGCAACAGGAGATGCTTATAACGGCACAGTTGAGACTTCAGCTTGAGAGGTTGGGGACCAGTCTCCCAGTGGATAAAGTATGCACTGCACATCAATGATCATTAGGTATAACTGTGTCCTCAACAGATTCGATATATGATATGGGAAAAAAGGGATGGCTTCACTTACCATTACTCCCAGGGTTGCACTTAAGGAATTTGTGCTTCCACAAATCTTGATTCCTTAAGTTTAAAGAGCTAGATCACAGAGGGTCACAAAAGCCTCATTAAAATTTATGCTATAGCTGCTACCAAGTCACTCTGAGCTTTTCATACCAAAAGACCAGAAGATAAAGAAAGAAGTTAGTCATTATCCTGGGAAGATAGTTTACCTTGATCATCAGGAGAATATAAGGCTACTATTACATAAGGTGGACAGGAAAGAAATTGCATGACCCCCACATGATTTAGCAGGCATCTCTTCATATTCTCTTGCCAGCTTCCATGGTTAACTGGACAGTGCAACTGGCAAGGTCTGAGAAGCTTATAATAAGTAAGCCCAAACCCCTCTGGCACGATGTTCAGTAACACCTAGTCTATAAGGCACCTAGATTAGCAGTGACACTAAATAAAGGGGAGGGGAATCTAGATATGGTAATGGAGGAGAGGAACAATGAGTATAACTTATGGCTTTGGACTAGTTATAGGGTGAGGACTATAGCTCATCTTATTTACCATTTGTATGCTTCCCCAAGAATTCTGGAGGAGCACGTCCCAGAATTTAATGTATAAAGCATGAGGATCTGAGTAGTACAGGAAGAGGAATGCAATGGATGCTCTTGGACACCACCATTTCTTACCACAGGACTAAGGCTCTTACAACTATGGTTTCTGGGAGTAGTTTTGACTGATAGCTCTTAGCCAGAACCTTCCTCTGGGATTTCTCCCTCAGCCAGAGAGAGCTGAGACAACCACAATTATGCCCCCACTGCTCATCAATGCTTGACTGATGAAGAGGTGTAAATGTTTTCCTCCTTTGCAACAAGTCAGGATACTTCTTTATTAACAACGCAGCACCAGAGCTTGTGGGAAAGGTCAGTCTGCTGATACCTTGATTCTGACTGCCTTTGCTGCTTCTGCCCAATCTGGTTTCCTTCCCTCCTCCATGCATGTTAATTCCAAGGACACTGACCAGTAAACTTCCTCTGTCCCAAAGTCTAATTTCTGGAGAGCCTTATCTAAGACAGTGATCAATACTGATCTCCCTACAAATGTGGTATTTGAACTGAGACCTAATGGCAAGGATTCAGCCATAAGAACTAAAAAAAGAAAAAAAAAAAAGAAATCCAAAAATCAAACACCAAAAACAAAATAAAACAAAGCATTTCCAGGTAGCAGGATAAACTTTATTGTTTATCTGCAATCATTGTCCCACTCAAGGTACCCCAGTCATACCTCTTTTTGCTATCTGAGGAAAGTCAAATACAGTTTCCAAGAATTTCAGAGCCTTATAATGCTTTAAAAGTCGTACTCAAGTGAATTCTGAACAAGACTTGTATATTTCATTAATGCAATTCTTTAATCAATTATAGGCAGAAAGCAGAGTGATACTTTCATCATTTAGAGATTTGGGGTCATGTTTATCGAGGGATTAATGTATTACTTGTTCATGGTATAGTTTGTTAACTAGACAATAGCGATCATTATCTAAAGAAATTCTTCATTAGTGAGATTTCAGTGATCTAAGAGTACTTAAATGAGAATCGATATTTCTAATCTCTTTCAAAGTATTCTAGCAAAGATCTTCACATTAGAATTCAATACAGATACATATCTGAAGTATCTATATTTTAAAAATTTGATCCTTAACTAGGATCAGAGATGATCTTTAACATGAATTTAGGGGCACACTGATTATGTGGAAAAGATTTTTTTGAGGGTCTCTGCTAGCCAGACTGCAACAGCCTTATTACTATTATCACCTTTAATTATATAAAGAAAGTCTTGAAAATGTAGCCAATTAGAATGTCGGCCACACAGTTACATAGCTGTCTCAGTTTAATCTCTACCAGACTAATCTATCTCCTTACTATCAAAGTGGTTATTTTCATAAGAGTATAATATCTAGATTAGGCAGGCATTCAGCTTGAGCAAAAACCTTTTATTGCTATTTAAGAGATAGTACCAAGGGAATGAGTTTAAACTTGAAAAATAGGTTTAAAATGATCATTCATTGATTTATTTATCCAAAACACTTACAACTTTCAGAGAAATATAAACTAGATACTATCATATCTGAAATAAGCGCTACCACAAATATAGAATGAATTTGCTAGCAATGATTCTTAGAGAAACTGACATAAATACATATCGGTATACATAAATACATAGAGGTATGTATTATCTACTAAACTTATTAAGATGTTTACTCTAGTGGTCTCGATTCCTTTTGACTCTGGCTATCTCTAATCTACCTCCTGTCTTCCTTCTCCCCATTCTCCACTTAAGTATTTATTTTTCATTATGTCTTATTCACTCCCAGGAAACTCTTCATATATTTGTACAATGTGTATCTATATATCTATGTATCTAAATCTACTCTGAGTTCAGCATATTACAATGTGGGATGACCACCCCTTTTTATAAATAAAGATTTATTAAAATATAGCATGCTAATTTTTGAAATAATTATGGTTGCTTTTGCCCTACAACAAAGTTGAGTTGTTGTGTAAGAAACTATGACCGACAAGCCAAAGATATTACTATGTGGCTGTTTCAGAAAAAAGTTTGCTGACCCCCAACATATATACACCGTGTTAGTTATCATCCTGAAATGTCATGGATCAAAGCACTAGTCCTTTATCTGCTCTAGATTGCTGAGTCCATTTGGAGAGTTCTGCCACAGGTCTCCCTGAGGTTCACTCACTCAGTTGGTTGTTCAGCAGAGAGTCCATAGTCCAAGAGAGACTCTCCCTTTTGTTTAGTGGTTGGTGCTGACTATTGGCTGGGACTTCTCTCACTTGGTCTCTTATCCTTAAGAAGGCTAGCATCAAAAAAAATTTATTTTTTTCCCAAGGTGTTATCAGGGCAGCATTCTAAGAAAACAAGGGCAGAACCTAGAAGGTAGCTTAGAGTCCTAAATTTGGAATATCACAGCCACCAAATTATGATGATCAAATTAGGCCATGAGACATAAACTGAAAAACTGACTTACTGGGAGAATTAGAAAAATCACATTTAAAAAATTACATTTTTAAAAGCCTATCATAAAGAAATTGAAGAAATTTATGATCTCCCCCACCCTTTATTTGGTAATGTGCCCTCTCATATGTACCCTAGATTATATTGATACTATATTATGTGGCAACTTCAGGAAAAGAAATGTTCCTTATAAGGCACCTGGATGTCTCAGTCATTAAGCGTCTGCCTTCAGCTCAGGCCTTGGTCCCAGGGTCCTGGGATCCAGTCCCCTGTTCAGCTCCCTGCTCAGTGGAAAGTTTGCTTCTCTCTTTACCATTCCCCCTGCTTGTGTTCCCTCTCTCACTGTATCTCTCTCTCTGTCAAATAAATAAATAAAATCTTAAATAGACAGATAAATAAATAAATAAATGTTCCTTATAAAAATATTTTCCATCCAGCATTTCAAAAACGAATCTATGAAAACTTGGAAATATTCATGATAGAGCATTTTCACTGCTCTCTGGCATTTTATCATATCATCTAATAGAGACCTTGTTGATTATAACTTAACCTATATTCATGAATAGCTTTGCTATTCTCTAGTGTTATTTATACATAGTCCTCTAATATAGCAGTGGCCTTGGGAGCTACTGATGGGTATAATTATATAGAACAGTTGCCCCTAAACCAAGTGATTAAATAGCTCTTTATAATTTTCTGTGATTGTTTAGCAATATCCTCAGATTTTATTTCCTCTGTCTAATTTTTAGTTCCCAGATATTGGCTGGAAATTTACATTTACAATGATGTTAGGATTGTGTCAAAAGAAAAAATATATAGTTTTTAAATTTTTTTATTTATGTAATTATTTTAAAAGATTTTATTAATTCATTTGAGAGAGAGAGACAGAGCACAAGCAGGGGGAAAGGGAGGGAGAGGGAGAAGCAGACTCCCCACTGAACTCGGAGCCCAATGTGGGGCTCAATCCCAGGACCTGATAATCATGACCTGAGCCGAAGGCAGAGGCTTAACGATCTGAGCCACCCAGGCACCCCAATATATAGTTTTTTAAATGAAAGCCTTCCCCAAACATTCTTTAATTTTAATGCTATTTGATTAAGTCACCAAGAATTCTTAGACAGGATTTTGTCTGATTCAGTGGTCAGGTGTGAAATTGATAATGTTAGGGCCTGGTTAGCCTCAAGGCCACCATAACAGGCTCTAAAACTCCCTGATGATTTAAGCTTCTACATATCTAAGACCCCCCTGGTGATTTATGCCTTTACAAGGCCTGTGTTTACCAAATGAGGACAGTTAAGTAAAAAAAAAACATTTGTGCATCTTACTTCAGTTCCTGGAATGTGTGTGTGGGGGGGTTTCAAAATGTTATTTCACCCAACCAAGAAAATTACTGTGTAACTCATGCTTGCTGTTTGAAATGCATATAAACCCCTAGACCCTTGCATTCGGGGTGCTTGCTGAAATCTGCTGTGCCAGGCAGATGCTTGGACCCCAGCTAGCTGGAAATAAACCTCGCTGTGTGATTTGCATTATCCTGAGCAACCTCGGTTCTTTTTGGGGAGGTGGTCAACACTGGACTTTATCAATGTCTTCCTAACCAGTAGCCTGAAGACACTGGGAAAATCCCGAAACTTTATGGGTGCTATGGTCTGAATGTCTGTATCCCTCCCCACTGACACACACCAAGTTCATATGTTGAAATCCTAACGTTCAACGTGATGATATTAGGAGGTAGGGACTCCGGGAGGCAACTGGGTCATTGAGGTAGACCCCTTATGACTGGGATTAGCACTCTCATAAAAAGACCCCTCCCACCATATAAGGACATAGTAAGAAAATCAACAATCTCGAATCCAAGAGAGGGCCTTTACCAGAACCTAACTGTACTGACACCCAGGTCTTGGACTCCCAGCCTCTAGAACTATGAGAAATTCATTTCTGTTAAGAGCTACCCAGTTTGTGGTATTTTATAACTGTCTATACAAAAAAAATGAGTGTGATGAATTGGAAATTGTACTAGCTCTCTCTTTATACACATATACATGAATTATATTTTATATAATAAAAAACTTATTTATCAAATAACCACTAATCTTTATATACTAGTATTAGTGAAGTCTTTCAGTGAAAAGTATGCAAAACCAAAATTTCACTTTGGTCTTCACATGTCTGTGTGATCTTTATTCAAAATTTTGTTTTTAATTAGTTGTCAATATATGAAGATTAGCAGATTTCACATAAGAAATCCAGATATCAGGGCACCTGGGTGGCTCAGTTGGTTAAGCGACTGCCTTTGGCTCAAGTCATGATCCCAGAGACCTGGGATCGAGCCCCACATCAGGCTGCCTGCTCGGCGGGAAGCCTGCTTCTCCCTCTCTCACTCCCCCTGCTTGTGTTCCCTCTCTGGCTGTGCTTCTCTCTGTCAAATAAATAAAATCCTCAAAAAAGAAAAAGAAAAAGAAAAAGAAATCCAGATATCTTGCTTGTGTACAGTTAGAAGATCTGACAATGATGGTACTGCTTTCCCACCTCACAACCATCTAAAAAAGCTAGAAAATTGCTAACATATTTGACTCCTTTGAATCAACACATTTGAACATTCTCTATTTCACTGCTCTTTCCTATAACCTATGTCCTCTCATTCTTCTAGCCCATCCTATCCACATGGCATTTAAGTCCGAGAGCCCAGTTTCATATTAAGCTTTCCTTGGACCTGCATTTGTCCTCACTAGCCTTGGTTTATTTACTTATATCAATGCCCTAGGAATTTACCTTCTGTGAGGTTCCCCTGACTGTGTACAGAGTTAAGATCAATTCTTAAAACACTGGCCTTTCTGCTGGTGTTGATTTTCTGTTTCTGTGACTTATGGTGGGTAATGTTTGTTCCTTTGCACCTGTACATTGCATGGCATCATGCTGCTGAAAAAAAGGTATTTTTCTCCATCTATTTAGGAAAGCAATGACCCTTCTTTGGTGTGTGTGTGTGTGTGTGTGTGTGTGTGTGTGTGTGTGTGTGTGTATTATTTTGGCCCATATTTTAATTTCTGCTGGGATTAGTTTCCCATGCATATTGGATTCAGTTACTTCTGATGCTAGAATTTTCTCTAGCAGGAAGCTCAGTCTTTGACAACTGGTACATTAGTCTGAAGGTCTAACGGTTTAAGTTTTCCTTTTCCTTAAGGAGTACCCATACCTTCATGGAAATGACAATTTACTACCTAGTCACATCTGTTTTTTTCATTTTAATGATTGCCTGCCCAGGAAACATACTCGCTAACGGGGCCTCACCCTAACACATTCATAAAGATTACCTATTCAGATGTTTAATTGTCAGTGATTCCCCTTGGCTCACTTTCTTTCTCAACCCACCACTCATCCCCCACTTTTAAATTCTCATCATACTCCTAGGAATGCATGGAAAGAAGGTACAGTACTAAAGGATTATAATGAATGTAAGGTCTCCTGTGTATGACTAAAATCCCCTCCCCTACCCACCCTGCTGCTACCATATTATTATGGAAAAATGGTGTTTTAGAGTTGCATGCAACTCTTTTTTTTTTTTTTAAAGATTTTATTTATTTGACAGAGAGAAACACAGCCAGAGAGGGAACACAAGCAGGGGGAGTGAGAGAGGGAGAAGCAGGCCTCCGGCCAAGCAGGGAGCCCCATGTGGGTCTCGGGGATCATGACTTGAGCCAAAGGCAGTTGCTTAACCAACTGAGCCACCCAGGGACCCCTGCCTGCTACTCTTTTAGAAGCCTCACCTCTAGTGAGCCTGGCGCTGCTTTGTAGTCTATGTGGTTGTGTGGTTAGACCCATGCAGAACAAAACAAACATGACTGAGTTTTTAAATCACAATTACTCTGACAGATATACTTAAGATTTGGGTTACTTCGCCTTAGAAAAACAATGTACCAAAAAGACATGAAACAGAAAGGATGTATACATCATCTGAGAGATTCCCAAACTGTCTTGATTCACAGGATGTTTCACGGCTTAGTGATATTTTTCAAAAGTAGTGATTGTTTATGTCCTAACAACCTGTGGAGCATTGAGCCGCTTCTCAAACCTTGGATCAGATTGTACATCACCCTTCACTTCCTGTTCCGCACTGATTTTCACAGGGTGCTGTTTCCCAGAGCGCCTGCCCAAAACCAGCTCCTAAACGGTAAGACATGGTTAAAAGGAACGGGTTCAAACTGAAGGATAGATATCTCCCACTTTTTTGCAAGTTCCTGTTTCTCAGGCCACTTTGCTTTTTACAAAAGACCCGCATTAGTAGGTTTTCTCTACTGTTTTCTCTAACCAAAGCAAACCCAAGGAGGATTTTCACTTTTACAAAAGAAGGCAAAAAACAAAACCAATGTTCAGCGTCAGCTTTGCAGTGGTCGGCTAGGGAGGCACCGTGCACCCGAGCTGCATGCGTGGCCCCACCAAGCTCTTGTAGGAAACAGGGTTCGGCATCTCAGCATCAAGCTACCATAGCTTAGAATTGTGTCTTCTAGCATCTGTGGTTTATCTTAATTTATTTTGTGTAACAGCAAAATATTAGCTTCTCCTGATGACGTTTGGTATCAGAGAAGCCTAAGTGAGGTTACTTTTTGGGTCTGAGAATGCTAGAATTATTTTTCTATTTAAATCAATGGTAAATGCTTCTTTGCTTTATGCTATTTTGGCTTATAAAGAATTTCATAGGAATGCTCTACTTTTGGCTAGTAGGGGAAACCTGTATCTCCACATAAAAGATCGCACAGTGTCTGTCAGTTCCCTGTGGTGCCCTAGGACCCTCTGACATATAGCTTGGGAAATAGGGGGTCTATGTGTTGAATGGGTACATACATTTACACCTGGGTACCTCCAGTGGTTTGGTGAGTAATTTTGCCCTTCAGACGTTCAACTTACAGAAAGTTTATGGCTTCCTGACATTTCAAAGTTGAATAGGTAATTAACAATCATCAGGTAAATCTCTTCACCTGACTCATGAAGAACCTAAGTCTCCAAAAGGTTAATGGCCTTGTCCACCTTCATAGTTTTCCAGTTCTTCTTTCACATTTTATCATCATGCCACTTGAAGGTACTATAGATAGAATATTTTACAGTTTGGAAAATGGCATGTGACTCCTTTTGTAACACAACATTAATGGACCACAGTCTAATCTCATTTAAAATTCAGAAATGAGTTGATCACAGTTCGTTTCCATTGTTCATGTGTGTTATATCGCACATGTTGTTTAGTTAGGCAGAATTCTAGAACACCTGGGTGGCTCAGTTGGTTAAACATTCAACTCTTGGTTTTGATTCAGGTCATGATCTCAGGGTCATGGGATGGAGCCCCACATAGGGCTCTGTACTTAGTGGGAAGCCTGCTAGAAATTGTCTCCCTTTTCCTGTTTCTCACCTTCTCCCTCTGCTCATCCTCTTTCTCTCTCGTTTTCCGTTTCTCTCTCTCTTTCTAAAATAAATAAAATCTTAAAAAAATGCAAGTGCAGAATTCCTTTTTGCAAAGGGTAGCACAGTTTCCTCACTTGTATTCAATATTTCCTATATCATGTTCTTTGAGTAAAATGAGGTTTTATTGAATTGCGAGCTTCCTGTCTTATTAAATTTTTCATCCCTCGGACTTAGCACAATGCCCATTTTGAAATAGAAGCTCTATGAGTATTTATTGAAGTTAACAGAATTTAACTATAGGAATTCAAATGTAGTGGAATTACCTAACCAATTCATTTAGCTTAGCTAGTTATATTTAGCTGATGGGCACTGAAAATAAGTATACCAAAGTTTTGCAAGCATTTTCTATAAAGGCCAGAGAGTAAATATGTTGAGCTTAGAGCATCAAAAAATAAAATTGAGGCTATGATGTGGTATTCATTTAGCTCTTTAAAATGTAATCATTTGGGGCCCCTGGGTGGCTTTCTTTTTTTTTAATTTAAGATTTTATTTACTTATTTGACAGAGAGAGACCATAAGAGAGGAAACACAAACAGGGGGAGTGGGAGAGAGAGAAGACCGCTCACCGCCCAGTAGGGAGCCCGATACCAGGCTTGATCCCAGGCCTCTGGGACCATGATCTGCGCCAATGGCAGATGCTCAACAACTAAGCCACCCAGGTGCCCCTAGTGTTAGATGGTCTCCTGTCGAAAGTCGGATCTCAAGGACAATGGACTGACATGCCCATCGATTGGACAGTGGCTCCAGCTCCAACTATCTCACTCTCATATTGTTTTCCAAGTGCATTTGTTTATGAACTTCCTCCTACTGCCAGGGAGGGTATGCTCCTTTATCTAAATCTGTTTTCTAATGTGCACTTTAAACACCATTGATTTTTTTTTTTCTCTTGATGATGTCATTCTCAGTAGAATCTCCATATTTATTTTGAAAAGACCCCCGCCACAGGACAGGTTAAGGACAGGACTAGCTGGCAGATGAAAAAGGAAACCCATGGTAAATTCCCGGCTGACTGCTGACCGCTTATTTGCCCGTCTGTAGCCACCTTGCTGCAGCCATGCGACCCCCCCCCCAAAGGATCCCTGCAGTCAGGCACGTATCTCTTACTAGCCCAAATTAGGACAGGCACTACCCTTCAATTGATTGGTAAAATTATATGACTAAGTGTAAAATGATTGGCTGCCTGCGTGCAGACCTCAATGTAATGCTTTAAAACTATTGGTTACTAATGCACGGGCTTTAATGTAATGCTTTAAAACTATTGGTTATTAGTGCGCGGGCTTTGCTGTAACGGATAGCAGTGTCCTATATAAGGCCCCCCACGCGAGAGCTCGGGGCTCTCAGCGGCAGACTGCTTTAAGGCTGCGCTGTGAGACCTACCCGGATGGAATAAAACCCTTTGCATCTTGCATGAGATCCTCTCTTGGTGTCCTCCATCCAGCTCCCCATCCCTTTTCAATTTAAGCCCTATTATCCGCATTACCCACACAGCTTCCAGCATTTGCTAACTTAGTGCAAAAGAAAGGTATAATTAAAAAATTCATTTCAATTGTTTATTTTGAATTCACACGAGATTGATTTCAATCCATCACCTGATTACCATTTTGTCCATAAATTTGCATCATGAAGGACCAGATCTACAGAACTATTTAGGTTGGCTCCATGAACAAAATCTTCAATTTTTTTGCACAATGTTCTCTGTTTCAGAGGTCAACAAATGACAGCCCATGAACCAAATGGGCCTGCTGCCTGCTTCTGTATGGCCTGTGAGCTAAGAATAGTTTTTATTTATTTTTTAATTTTTTTATGATTTTTAAATGGTTACTTTTTTTTTTTTCCTTAGAGAGAGAGAGTGGGGGAGAGGAGCAGAGAGTAAGGGAGAGAGAGAATCTTAGGATCCATGCCCAGCGCTATGCCTGAAGCAGGGCTTTATCTCACAACCCTGAGATTGTGACCTAAGCCAAAACCAAGAGATGGATACTTAACTGACTGAGCCACCCAGGTGCTCCTTAAAAGGTTACATTTATGTATGTATGTATGTCTATTTCTTTGAAATAAAGATTTTATTTATTTATTTGACAGAGAGAAACACAGCTAGAGAGGAACACAAGCAGGGAGAGTGAGAGAGGGAGAAGCAGGCCTCCTGCTGAATAGGGAGCCTGATGAGGGTTGATCCCAGGACTCCAGGATCATGACCTGAGCCAAAGGCAGATACTTAATGACTGAGCCACCCAGGGGCCCCAAATGGTTACATTTTAAAGAGCTAAATGAACACCACATCATAGCCACAATTTTATTTTTTGATGCTCTAAGCTCAACATATTTACTCTCTGGCCTTTATAGAAAATGCTTGCAAAACTTTGGTATACTTATTTTCAGTGCCCATCAGCTAAATATAACTAGCTAAGCTAAATGAATTGGTTAGGTAATTCCACTACATTTGAATTCCGATAGTTAAATTCTGTTAACTTCAATAAATACTCATAGAGCTTCTATTTCAAAATAGGCATTGTGCTAAGTCCGAGGGATGTAAAATTTAATAAGACAGGAAGCTCGCAATTCAATAAAACCTCATTTTACTCAAAAAACATACCCTTTACATTTTATTTCACATATTACAATTGAAGTAGTTTACCACCTGTTGTAAGTTAGAGGATCAAGGATTCCCTTTTGACTCCTATGATCAATGAGAAAGTTTGCTGAAGGTAGGGAAATAATTTTTCTTTCTCCCAAGATATATACCCAGTCCAGATATTTGACTCCTTTTATCACTTTTGCTCAATTCACACTAGAAGTTGAATAACATCCACAGAGCTCTTGGTGCAGTAAAGCGCAACCATGAAGGTCAGCTGCCGTCATATTTTAACTCTGAAGGGACTAAACCTGTTTAAATGACAGGATCTTGATTTTTACTGGCACATCACTATGTAAAGTGACTGTGATTAAACCTACTATATGAACATTTTTCCTTTTATATTTAATAGAAACATGAACGACATCATTCACAATTCACTACTTAATACTCCAAAGGTAGCTGATACCCCTAAAAAACAGCAGTAAGTCTCAAATCCTCCCACTCAGTTTTGAAAGAAATCATATTCTAACATATGTGACATTTTTATCCCTAATTACGCATTCAGTTTCATAAAATATCACTTAAAATGTATGTTTCACCTACACAAAGAAGAATTTCTCCTTTGTTAGAAAATTAAAGAGATGATCTCTCTCTCTCTCTTTTCTTTTCTTTTTCTTTTCTTTCTTTTTTTCTTTCTTTTCTTTTCTTTTCTTTTTTTTTTTTTTTTTTTTTTTTTTTTTTTTTTTTTTTTTTTTTTTTTTTTTTTTTTTTTTTTTTTTGGTGTGAAACGGTGGTATATGAAAGCATGGGGACAGAACTCGTGGGCAGAAAGAACTGCTTGCACTGGGGTTGTGAGGGGTGGCTGTTAATATACTATGGGGTTGGGGGAGTAAGGAAAAGGGAGGTTTCAAAATAACTTCCTTTCTTCTAGTAATCTCCCAACTCTCTTAATGTTAATGCCTTGCTAGAGGGGGAAAACAACCTAAACTCAGCCCTGGCTTGGCCTCCGGTACCTTGTAGGTTCTTCAAGATGATCTCTTTTTAAAGTTCACAATTGAGTCCACAAAGAGACAAGAGACACTCTCATAAATGACCGCAAATTTACTTAGAAGAATAATGAACATGTAAGGTGACATGTAATGCATTTCCCTAAAGCTTACGGGGTTTTTTTTGATTTTTTTTTTTTGTTGTTGTTTTTTTCCTAATTCTACTTTTTACATATAAATTTATGTCCCAGTACTCACTGGTCAAAAGAATCCCTGTTACAGCATTGTCATTTACCCAGAAAGACTGAATCACTTATATTTCAGTGGCCGCCATTCACTGATTCACTCAACAAATAATAGTTACCAGATAGACTGGGAGATACAAAATACAACTCTTGAGACCTAAAGATGGTAAGTGTTTTTGTAACATGAACTGGTATGTTAAAAATAAGCATTAGAAACAGACACACCTTAGAATAGATAAAAGAAACATTACTTCCTTCAGAGTAATCAGGGGAAGGATAAGATACAAGATGAACTAACTATAAACTAGGTCTTTAAGACTGGAAGGATATTTCATGTGGGAAAAAAAAGTGGTAGAGGGCGCCTGGGTGGCTCAAAGGGTTAAAACCCCTCTGCCTTCGCTCAGGTCCAGATCTCAGGGTCCTGAGATCAAGGCCCTTGTAGGGCTCTCTGCTCTGCAGGGAGCCTGCTCTGCAGGGAGACTGCTTCTTTGTCTCTCTCTCTGCCTGCCTCTCTGCCTACTTGTGATCTCCCTCTCTGTCAAATAAATGGGTAACATCTTAAAAAAAAAAGTGGTAGAACCATTTTAGAAATGAGTAATAAAATGAACAAATTAGTAAGGAGAAAATGTGTGAATCACAGGATAATAGACACAAATTATTTGGAAAGTGAGTTATTTGGCATTAGTTTGGGTAGTAGTCAAGTATATGGACTGGAGTCAAACAGAGAGTCCACCATCTCTTAGTGAGAGGAAGTAGTACAAACTATTTAAGCTTTCTGAGGTTTACGTTCTTTATTAAAAAATGCCCAGACAAGTCCCAGACTGCTGAAGTGATCAGAGTTTATAAAAGTGATTAGTAGAGTGCCTGGCATGACACATGCCCTCGGTGGCACTTACTAGTAGTAGTAGTATCTTTGTGTAACTAGAGTCAAGATCTCTATCTTTTTTTTAAGATTTTATTTATTCAGCTGAGAGAGAGAGAGAACATGAGCAGGAGGGTGGACGGAGGGAGACAGACAAGGAGACTCCCTGCTGAGCATGAGATCATGACCCAAACCAAAGTCAGATGTTTACCCAACTGAGCTACCCAGGCACCCCCAGGGTCACTATTTGATATCATTGCCCAGAAAGTTTAAGAGCACGATCATGACTGCTTTCAGTTTATACTAATAACAGGATGTTTTCTTAGTACTAAACGACAAACAAACTATAATACCAGATACCACAAGGAAGAGGCAGGTGGGCTGCACATGTATAGTGGGGCCCCCCTTTTCCAGTTGGGAGTATATTCTAAGAACCCCCAGTGGTGTTTGAAGTCATGGATAGTACCAAATCCTCTACGTGTGTGTGTGTGTGTGGTCACACACACACATACTTATGATCAAGTTTAATTTAGAAATTAGGCACAGTAAGAGATTAACCATAACAGTCAAATAGAACAGTTATGGCAAAATACTGAAATAAAAGTTATGTGAGTGTGGTCTCCATCTCTGTCAAGATATCTTACTGTCCTATACTCACCATGTTGTGATGCTCTGAGATGATACAATGCCTCTAGGATGAGGTGAATGACACAGCTACTGAGACTTAGCATTAGGCTTCCTATTGCCTTCTGACAATTCCTCAGAAGGAGGAGCCTCAGCTTTGAAAAGGTGGGGGACCGCAGGTAAGGAAACTGCATAAAGCGAAATCGCACATAAGGGGTACTACTGTACGCTCTGGGAGGAGAGAAACTGAACAGAGCTGCAGGTCAAATGAAAACAAAATGAAGCCTATCTCAGAGCAAAGTATAACTACAAACAGGTTTCATTCTTTTCTTTGTAATTCTGCCTCTCTACTACATTGTTCATAAAGATCATTTCAATGTAACTTGACAGGGCTTCTGGTGAAAACGGCAGAGGGAAGTCATTTTTCTCCAATCCCTTTCCCTCCTCAAGTCTCACTGAACAAATATATGCACACAGGGGGAGAATGGAGGGGATACATTTTTTTTCAAAGTGCCAGAAAGGACCTTCACTGCAAACCTAAAACTGAAAAATGTTCTTGTTATATGCTAAAATTTGGACAAAACTGGCTATGGCTGCTTAAAGTCAGTTTTCATCTTCTCAGACTCTGGATAACTGCAGCCTTCTCTAAACCAGTAAGGTGGTCTTGAAAAGGTGATTTAAAAATACTCTGTGGAGTGTTGACAAGGTCCAGAAGTGTGCATGGTCTGAGAGAGGAAGAAAGTGTCACCCTGTGCAGACCCAAAGGAACAAGGCTGATCAGCAGAGGGGCTCCTACGATGTGCATCCCTGCTGATGTGTCACTATATGAATCTTTGATTTTGCTTCTGAGCACAGGGTGGTGACTGGCCATAGAGAATAAGGACAGAAGGGAAAGACTGATCATTGGACTATATTAGAGGACATCACCATGAGCTGCAGCTTTGCCCTAAAAGCTAAATGCTAAACAGAGATGTTCCTAAATCAGAAGATATACAAGATTTTGTGAGAGGGACTTTGAAAGGACCAACCTGAATGGAACTTTTAGTTTGTTCCAAGGCACGTGCTCCCATCCCCCACTTTACTCTCCACTCTATTCATCTTTAAATAACCACTTTAGGCAGCATTCAAGGGCCTGCCACCATCTTCTTTGAAACCGGGGTAATAACAGAAAGAAACCAGCAGGAGATCCAGGGATGGCATTTTAAATGTGCATAGAATTGTGTTCAGAATGTCATTTAATGAATGCCAAGAAGGTCACCTCTGGATGAGTAGAATTCTTCTTTGCACTTTTATGTCTTACTTACATTAAAAAAAAAATAAGATGTAAACATTTGGCCAATGAAACATCATATAAAAAGTAATAGCGAAGAAGAGAAAACTAAAGGGAATTAACTATGGGGCACCAAATAAGAATCAGAAAAAATGCAATGTTCAGGTATGTTCAGAAAAATAAAAAAAACTAAAGAAAATGCACTGAAAACTTCAGAAAAGAGAGGAAAAAGAGAAAAAAAAAGGAAAACAAAGCCTGAAAGCTTCAAGGAGGTAAGAGGATGGCATATCAGAATTTAAAACATAAGACACGGAGGAGGTTTGCATAATGACAGTTTTCCAAGATGTTACTCTGGGGGTGAGTAGCCAAAATGGGAGAGCAGTTAACGAGTGTGGAACTCTAGTTATACAGGAATTCAGATCATGCTAGAATTGAGTTTTTCCACTTGTTGTTCAGTGGAAAAGGAATGCAAAATTAGTACAAACTCTAGTATGTGTGTGTGTGTGTTTGTGTGCATGTGTGTGTATTGCTTTTATTCCTCGTGGAAGTTAGCAAGGTAGCACCATTTTTGTTTTTCTCAAACAATTATCAGATAATGTTTTAGTAATCCTGATGAAATCCAGAAGAACCCTCTGTAGTAGTTACTGCTCTAGGGCCCCTGGGTGACTCAGTCCGTTGAGACTCCAGCTCTTGATTCATCTCAGGTGAATATCTCAGGGTCATAGATCGAGCCCTGCATTGGGCCTCACACTCTGTGCAGAGTTGGCTTCAGATTCTCTGTCTCTCCCTCTGCCCTGCCACCCACTCACATGCTCTAAACAAATAAATAATAGTTACTTCCCTAGAAAAAATGGTTTTCAGAGTGTGCTCCCCAATGAACAAGGTCAGTACCACCTAGGAACTTGTTGGAAATGAGTATACTCAGGCCTTACCCTAGATTTGCTGAACATAAACTCAGAAGATGAGGCTAGCAATCTGTGGTTTAATCAGGCTTCTATGCGATTCTGATACATGCTTGAGTTTTAGGACCACTGCTCTAGAAGTTATTTACACTAATTGATCGAATGATTTTTTTTTTTTTTGGACAACATAATTTTCTACCAGTTTTTGATATTTGTCTCTTCCTTCAGCTATTTTCTTGAAGGTACCTACAAACATTATAACACTACTTTTTTAACATCCAGTGTGTTCAGCTGGGTGTTTCAGTTTGGCAGGTTGAGCTTCTTTTAACCATGATGGATCAAACTTGTTTACTATAAGATAAGATAAACACAGCACTGTGAAAGAGGGCAGCAAAATAAATAAAATACATTAAACTCAATTTAGAACACACAAAGTACTTATTGGCTGAGGATGTCGGTCCCATAACTGGCTAGTGTTCCTGGGATTAGAGCAAGCCACACACCCAGAAGTGCTTGCAATCATGGGTTAAGGGCACAGTCTGGAAAATGATGGAAGGTAACTTAGCTGTTTATGAAATGTATTTTATATTATAAAATACTTTGGATATAAACAGCATTCTAATGAGCCAACACTAAGAAGGCTGATTTAAATGGGGTATTTTTTGAAGGAACATCTTTCCTCCCTTCCTTCCTCTTTTTTTTTTTTTTTAAAGATTTTATTTATTTGACAGATAGAAACACAGCTAGAGAGGGAACACAAGCAGAAGGAGTGAGAGAGGGAGAAACAGGCTTCCCGCTGAGCAGGGAGCCTGATGCAGGGCTCGATCCCGGGACTCCAGGATCATGACCTGAGCCAAAGGCAGATGCCCAATATCTGAGCCACCCAGGCACCCCCCCCTCCTTTTAGTTTCTTGATAGAGATTGTGGAGGGGGGGAGCCCTGAGATTTCCAACTCTATGTCTTAATGGCCCAATGCCATTAATCAAGTTACATCTACTTCTGATTTTTCAGTTTAAAATTCAGCTTTTTGGTAAGTATTATTTTATTAGAATGTTTCCTTTTAACTGTATTTTCTCATTTATTTAGATTAATTTATTATAATTTGGAAATGACCGGGTTGAAATTAACACTTCTATTCTTTTTAAAAAAGATTTTCCAAACATTCATATTTAAGGGAAATATTTAACATCTTCTAGCAAATGGCATGCTTTCAATCATCGTAACAGAATGGATATGAACACACACACACACACCCTAAACCTATATACACAGGAAATCGGGGTATCCTATCTAGGACATATCTTTCCTGATAAGCTAAGTAGAAATTAGTGTATGAATGTGTTAACCCTAGTCTTTATTCTTTCAGTCTCTTTCTTTAAGTATGATACGTATATTAGAATAAAACGACTTTTAAAAATCATTACATATTTTAACCAGAATATTTTCTTATTTCAACCACTTTCCATTGTTAATCCATTATTATAAATAAAGATACAATATTCACGTAACACCATTCTTTCTAATAGAAACTAGTACAAATATTTTTCCTTTTTTTAATTTAGTGTTTTCCCCAACTTTTGATATACTTTTTACTATTGCCAATATTTTCTTAAAATTTCTTTCCCTGCAATATTTATATGTTTACTAACCTTTTTTTTTTTTTTTTTTTTTTTTTTTTTTTTTTTTTTTTTTTTTTTTTTTTTTTTTTTTTTTTTTTTTTTTTTTTTTTTGCTAAGTGCCAAGAAACTAATCTCTACTCTTGTCCGGAAGGTATCTGAGTACATAGAAAATTCAAGTCATAAGATCTATTGTATTCACTCAACCTGACAGTATAATTTATATTGAATGTGCACATACACAAATGGTATGTATTTGTATATCTATTTATATATGTATTAATTTATAGATACATATATAGCTATATGTATATTTGTATATATGTCTATGTATGTATTTATGTGTCTATTTGTATATGTACCTACTTATAGATACATATATAGCTATATATTTAATTTATATAAACACACAAACAGAGAGAGAATGAAAGAGAGGAGAGAAGGGAAGGAGGAGGTGAGGGAGAGTGAGGGAAGGGATTGCCTGAGTAGATAAAGCAAGGTGTACAAAAGAGCACATCAGGGCTCCTGGGTGGCTTAGTTGGTTAAGCAATTGCCTTTGGCTCAGGTCATGATTTTGGAGTCCTGAGATTGAGTCCCGCATGGGCTCCCAGCTCCGTGGGGAGTCTGCTTCTCCCTCTGACCTTCTCCCCTCTCCTGCTCTCACTCTCTCTCCCCAATAAGTAAATAAAATCTTAAAAAAAAAAAGAGCACATAAAACAAGTCAAGTGAAAGTTTTGTATTCCCTGGGTGAACTGTTGGCTCAAATTCAGTCTACTATAATAAACAAACCAACAAACAAAAACAAAACCTCACAGGTGAATACAGACTGCACCTTCAGTATGTCATTCATTTCAAGGTCTTAGCCCTAATGCAAACTCTTTTAAAAGAGATAAGCCAAGAGACAGCATTTTCCCTATAACCACACTCTGTGCTATGTGCTCTCCCCATAATAAACGTTTCACCCAACTGAACAGCAGTGTGGTGCACCAACAGAACTCTTTCTGAACCAGCGAACTTACGACTCTGTAACCAGGAAGAATAAAAATAAACTCTCTTCTTGGAAGTGCTAATCCATTTTTCTGAGGCTGTGTTGGCTAACAGAATGCATTTAGGTATGCTTGAAACTGTGAGCCCTCTGGGGGAATATCAACCCCACACAACTTGAGGCAATCATTATTACAATGGAAGCAGCTCTCTGGGTTCAGCATATGGACCACAAACCAGCAGAGAGCCTGAGTGCCCTGAGGCCCTGAGGAAGGACGCCAGTGCCCCTCTATCGTTTCCTTAGCTGTTGGGAGAGATTTCAGCTCTTCAGCAGTTTCCTTTCCTGACCAGCTTTTCCCAAGATAAATCTTAGCACCATATGTTTCAAGAACAAAAAAACAAAAAAACAAAAAACAAAAAAACAAAAAAACCCCCAAAAAACAAACAAACAAAACCCCCAAAAAACCCACCAGCTTCTGAATTATTACAGAATAGTGTACTCTTGCCCAGGAAATTCAAGCTGCTTAGGCACTAAAATCATAGCACCAGGCAGATTTTGAGAGAGCAGTGAACCTGATTTCACAACCCTCTGTCAAACAACACTTGTCTACACAGTGCAGAACTCCTTGGGAATTTCCCTGAGATAAGAGAAAATGTTGCCTATAGCCATTAATTATTTTGGAATTATAATCCTGGCTGAATGACCAATTCTCAGATGATGTTGAGTCCACAAGTATTATTGGAGTTTCAAGAGGTCAGTGTTTTTCTTAAGTGGTTTTGTTGTTGTTTTTTGTTTTTATTTTTTCTATTTTACAGACACTGAATGACTAATGCTGGGAATATAAAGACATTTAATATATAATGCTTGACTTCACATAGTTCTAATAAGGTAAAAGTACACATCATCAAAAAAAAATAAACAAACCCTGCAAAATTGTATACAGGTGTATTTATAGGGATCCCTATGGGGTTGGACAAGATCACAAAGGAGAAGCATCTAGATGTTTCATTAAAGGCTACAGAGAGAAAATAGAGTTGTCCTAAAAGAATTATAATGGTATACGCAGTGAAAAGTAGGAGAATGGCTGGGCATTCCTGGTTGAGGACATATCATCAGTAGCAACAAGGAGGCAAAGAAAGGAAGATATAAGAGAATGACAGCAAGAAGTTGGATTTTTGCTTGCTTTCTTTTGGGTAAAGGGTTCAAGAAGAAATGGAAAAATTAATTCAGAAGATATGGACAGGGGACAGCAAATCAAGAATTTCTCATTGACTCCATTCATTCAGACATTCAATACAGCAGGTTAAAAGCAGGCACATACTCTTTGACACTCTCCTGATCAACAGGATTTACTTCCCTCCCTATTGAATCTGGGCCTGCCTTGACCCTTTCTTTGTCAATAAAATCTGATGGGAGTGACCTGAGACTTCCAAGGCCATGTCCTAGGAATTGTTTTCTAGTGTGGGTCACTCAGAATTCTTGTTCTTTAAATCTAGCCACCACACTGTGAGGAAGCCCAAGCAGCCCTGTGAAGAGACCTACATAGATATAGAAGTTCCTTCCCACTGCACTGGCTGACCACCCAGCCTACTATCAATACCACTTGCCAGTTGTATAAGTGACCCAACTGGGAAGTAAATCCTACATCATGAGTGAAGTTTCCCAGCTGGCAGTTCTTGGAGCAGAGATGAACCTTCGTCTCTGAGCCCTGCCCAAATAATAATTTGGAATAAAGCAAGTTATAATTGTGGCTATAAGTCACGGAGTTGGGGGATAATTTGCTATGCGGCAACATAATTAACTGGAAGAATCAGTCAGTATTTACTGAGCACTTACCCTATTCTTAAAATATAATATTAAGGAGTTTACATTTTAATCCTGACAAAGATTTTTCTCCTTGACCAACCTCTAGCCAGACTCCTCTAATCCCTCCTAATGACTCGGTCTCAAACTTGGCCTATAAAAACTGCAGACTCTCAACACAAATAATTCTGTCCACTCACCTTCTTCTACATTGAGAGAATTAAACAAACACTAACAGTTTCTGACAGCTCAAGGCCTCATTCCTAGGATGATTCTAGCCTCCCTTCAAATGTCTGCCTGAGAAAACTAAAGGTTCCCAAAAGGCTTTACTGTTGTTGTTTTGTTTTTGTTGTTGTTGGTATTGTTTTTCCTTAGGTCAACATCTGAAGGTAGAACCTAAATCCCTTTTCTTAGAGCATTTACTAAAAAGAAGTTTCACTGTGAATCTTTCCTCTGCCCCTTTGAGATGTATATGTATATTCTACAACCCAGGAGTATCTTTCTCAAGGACCTGAAAGCCATTCCTTCCTCCCTTCCTCCCTCCCTCCCTCCCTCCCTCCTTCCCTCCCTTCCTCTCTTCCTTCCTTCCTTCCCTCCTCCCTCCCATTTATTTATTTATAAGATTTTTTTTTTTTTTAAGGGATGCCTGGATGGATCACTTGGTTAAGTATCTCACTTTGGCTCGAGTCCTTGAGCCTGCCTCACCCCCTGCTAAAAAATATTTCACTTGTTTATTAGAGAGAGAGAGAGAGAATGAGCAGGCAGAGGGGCAGAGGCAGAATGAGGCACCCACTGAGCAGCAAGCCCAAGACGGTCTCCATCCCAGGACTCTGGGATCATGACCTCACTTGTAGGCAAATACTTAACCAAATGAGTCACCCAGGAGCCCCAAAGTCATTCCTTTAAAATATGATCATCAGAGAGGATTGCCTCAGTCTCAGTCTCTGTGGGAGGACAGAATCCTAACTTCTGTATTTACCTTCTAGCAGACACAGACAACCTAATCAACATTTGCACTGTTCAATCCTTTGCAATTTTTCTCTTTCCTGATTCTACTGAGCCCCAGTATGCTTTTCTTCCTACTTGCTCATTCTCCCTTTAAAATACCCAGTCAACTCTGTACCAATCAAAATTGAGTTCAGTTCATGCTAGATCCTCTTCCCTGTTGCAATAGCATATTGCTGCTTAAAATCTGTCTCTATGTTTTTGTGTCCAGCTCTGCTTACCGTCGATAGTCTGAAGGCAAGTAGATTTCAGCTTTGAAGCTACCTCCTGGCCAATAGTAGTGGCTGGGCTGGATTCTAGGTTTAACATGTATTAAACCAAGAATCACTTTGGGATAGCTGTCAGAAGCAGAGAAGATAATTGTGGTAACATATGTGCTTATGATTTGCCAAACCTGTGCAGTACATGGTAAGCTTCTGAAGGTTTTTCTTTGTTTCTTTTTTAAATAACTTACTTTGGCAGTTAAGTTTAAGATTGTTATAAGAGAAAGAAACTAGAGTTAGGGAGTCTAGAAGCTATTCGTGTTTCAGGAGAGAGAAACTGAAGGTCTGGGCCGGGGCATTGAGATGGACATAGAGAAGACACAACTATGATGAGGAGGACAGAGTCCGGTAGAGTCCGGTGTTACCTCCAGGTTTCTCTAATTGGCCACTGGGTGACTACTTAGGACAGAATATGAAATGGAGGAGTAGCTAGTCAGCCAGCAGGTGGCAGAGAAGAACAGAGATTACAGAGTTTGGGATATGTTCATTCTTCAGGCAGGGGGACATGTATCTAACTGTCAGCTAAGTGTCATTACCTATTCAAGTCTGAAATGCAAAGATAGAGATTAGGTCATCATAAGCACACAGTAGGTTGTTGAAAGAAAAAACAAGGGAGGAGAGCCAATAGGAGAGTTTGTGGATGGAGAAGTGGCAAGAAGATGGAAACCTGGCTAACACTTATAGGAAAAAAACAGAAGCAATAAAATATACAAGGGAAATGGAGAAAGAACAAGGCAGAACTAGTAGAAGCAAGAAGGTATGGTGTCATAGAAATCAAGAGTTTAGGTTTTTGAATAGTAATCAACATTGTGAAATGATGCAAACAGTCTCCTTAGATAAATGTTCATTGATTTGACAATTAAGAGGTTTTTAGTGACTGTAACAAGAATAATTTTAATAAAGTAACATAGCTATCTGAGTTAGCTCTTTCTGAGAACCAATTTAGTGGCTTAAAACACAACCGGTTATTTAGCTCATGAAACCACAGGTTGACAGCCTTGGCTGGGCTTGGCTAGGTGGTTCTAGTCTGGGCGAGACTTGGCTGATCTCAGTTGGTCTCAGGTAAGTTTGCTCATGGACCAGGAGTCAGTGCATAGGCTCCCTGCTTGAGTGAGTGGGGACTCTTCCCATGTAGTCGAACACTGGCTTTCTTGCTCAGGTGAAGGTCACAGGGTTCCAAAAGTAAGAAAGGATGTGCTCAAAGATTCTTAAAACTCTTCTCACAACACATATAACATCTCCTTTCTGTAGCATTGTGTCTACCAAAGAAAGATAATCATCTGCTCAGATCCAAAGAGCAGAAAAGGTATAATGAATTGCCATTTTCTCAATCTGCTGCGGTACCAGCCAACGGTTCTTGGAATTCTGGTTATCTGCCGTAGGCAGAGCCCTTTAAGGACAAAAATGGCCTAAATTTATTTTAGAATGAGCTTTTTTTAAATGTCAGAGCAAAAAAAGCATGATGCATTTCTATAGCCCTTTCCATCCACAGAGAGTTAAGGACTGACAAATGTCCCCTGCCCTACCAAGGCAGCAGAAAAAGAACTCTCCTTAGCAGAAAGTTAAGGCCTCATTTAACCTACCCTCCTTAATTTCTTTAAATGCAAGTTCAGAAGACTTCTGGTTTCTAGCAATGCGAGGGCCAGGTTACTGACATGTACATTCCTGTTGAAAATAACTTAAAACGCTGGATAAAATATTACAGAAGAGTTTCTTAGAACCATCACGCAGACAATAGGACAGTAAGGAATTACTAGGGTCAAGTGCAAATATAACAAAACCCAGAGCTTTATGCCAGCGCAGGAAGCAATTTTGCCCTGAAGGTAATATGACTTTTTGGCAGATACCGTCTGAGAACGGTACCAAAAATCAAAGCCCAGAACTGAACAAACCTGGGAAGTTGAATCTGACTCCTTGGTCAGCCAGACCCTAAAGAAGTGGCAGAGCCTGGGTAGAATTACAGTCAGGTATTGAATTATCCTTATCAAGCCCTGAGTTTGAGGCAGCAATGGCCTTTCTCTTTGGAAAGCTGTTTGTCAAATTAGCCCAAAATAATTTTCAAGAAGAAAGTTCATCACATCACAGATAATAGGCAGGTGCTATCACGTACTAGACTCTATGAGCATACACGGAAAAGGCAGAAATGGAAAGCGAAATGCAGCAAAAGGCAGACACCAGATGTTGAAATAACTAGATACCAACTGCAAAATAGCTATGCTGATAATGCTTAAATAAATGAAGGACCAACTGAAAGATATTTGCAGAGGGCTTGGGATTGTAAAAAGTGACATAGCAAGTAGGAAAAAAAAAACAAAAGTTCTGGAAAAAATACATAATAGAAATTAAAATCTCTGTGACTGGGTTTAACAAGGTAAGGAGAGTTAAAGACAGGCATGGTCTACAGGAAAACAGTTTGAAAAAAGAATGATCTAGAAAGACCAAAGAAGGACATTATAAAAAACAGAGATTAGAAACCATGGATGACACCCCACTAAGGTCTGGGATATGTGATGAGAGTCCTAGACGGAGCAGAGAGTATCTGGGTCAGCAGACATATCTGAAGAGACAGTGGTTGAGAATTTTCTAGACCTAAAAGACAGTAATCTGCAGATTCAAGAAGCCCACACATCTTTTGCAGGGTACTTACAAAATTATCTGCAACTAAGTACATTACATAGAAAGTACAGGAAAAAAAGAAAAAAAAAAACACCAAGAGAGGCCAGAGGCAAACAGGGAAGGAAGATTATCTTCAAAGGAGGAAGAATTAGACTGACAGTTGACTTCTTCAACAGCAACAAAGTAAGACAAATGATAGAGGAATCATGTCTAATCTGTAAAAGAGAATTCAATTCAACCCAGAAAACATTTCACGACTGTTGGTGAAACTGGGATGTCAAGCAATGGTGAGGCAGGATCATTGTGGCAGATGTGCACAGAACAAAATCCAAAGGTTGTACTTGAGGCAGAAGAAAATGATCCCAGGCATATCCAAGGTATAAGAAGAAATAAAGAGCAAATAAAGTGGAAATATCTGGGGGAAAATACATATTTGGAACTGAGTGATCTCTTAAGTCAGGGGTTGGCAACTTTGTCTATACAGGGCCAGAGTATAAGTATTTTAGGCTTGTATGCCCTGTAGTCTCTTTTGTGAGTGTTCTTCTAATATGCTGAACAGATAACTCTAGGTACTGGGTAAAAGTAGGAGACAGTGGATGGGTTCCAGTAAAACTCTGATCACTGAAACAGGAAGTGGGTTGCACCTAGTTGGCCCACAAAAGTTTGCACACTCAAACTTTAGTGAACGTCCAGTTCTACTCCTAAGCTATTTTGATTTGCCCCCATGCATAGGGGGAAGTTCCCATCCTGCCCTTTATTTTTTGCAGTTTAACATATATGGGCCAGGAACCATACATTGAGCATAGGCTCTGACTCTTCCCTCTCCAGACACAGGTCAGGGGTGACACTGGAAGGCATCTCATCATTTCCTCTATTTTCACTTAATTCTTGTAATTATAAAAAATATTCAGCAACAACAAAACAACTAGAATGGTTTTCTGAAATACAAATCTGATAATGCCTTTTCCCCTGTTTTCATTTTTTTAAGGGCTTCTCTGCGGTCATCAAGCCCCAATTCCTCACAATGACATCAGGCCCTTGTGACCTGGCATTGATCTTCCCTGTCTACTGTGGCCACTTATCTCTCACACCACCCAAGCTCAACTCACCACTTGAACTTAAACAGTCTCCTGAGCTTGTTTGTACTGACCTTTCCCCCCAGCTTTGTCTAGCTGACCAAGTACTAGCCTTTCAAGATTCCACCCAGGCAGTGTTTTCCAAGAAAGTGATGACATCCCTAATTCAGCATACAAAGTTCCTCTGGGCTCCTAGTGCTCAACCACCGGCCCCAAGCACAGCTGGTCACGCAATATGCCCCTGTGTGTCTATCTTCCACATTATTCTGTGAGTTCCTTGAGGATCTCTTCTTTCTGTGTCCCAGTATGCTGCAGATTGGGCATGCACTTAAGCAAGCATGTCTGTTTTAACCAATGACTGGATGAAGCAAAAACAAGAGCGACACTAACTGGAAAAACAGCCAAACTGTTACCCTTGAGTTTATTATAGAATCAAGCCAAATCAAAATCACCCATTAATCAAATAACCCATAAATATCTATTGAGCATGATTATAAAGAGGTCAAATTCATCAAAATATTATTGTATAGTAATTATGGTGTTACGCTTTCAGCAATTTAACTAATCACTTGAGTAATTTAAATTATCAGTAATATTTAAATATATCTGTAATTTGAGTAAATGTGTGGAAATAATGGGAATGGGTATAAAGACAAAAGGAACTTTTTGTTTTAATGAAGTGCATAATTTGAAGCAGTTTAAATATTCATGTCAGTTGACCAATCCCATGTGTCTGTTACAAATTCAGGACTGTTTAGATCAGTAATCCCTTCAGTTAATTATTTCACTTTTTAGCTTTAAACTAATTTTGAAAGTTCACATTTATAGGTTCTTTATATTGTGTAGATGTTCAGTTATTTTCAGTTACTTAAATTACCTTTAGTTAGCACTGCATTGCACAAATAGCAATTTGTTTATGCCTGCCTGCCTTATAATGTGTTCCATTTGTTCATTGATTTAAAACACATAATGGAACTTCTGGTGTGATGTTATTTCCCGTTAATTATTTCTAAAATAAATGACTTTAAAAC
This sequence comes from Spilogale gracilis, assembly GCA_004023965.1. NCBI lineage: Eukaryota > Metazoa > Chordata > Mammalia > Carnivora > Mephitidae > Spilogale > Spilogale gracilis. Next base: position 61,941 of record PITA01004796.1, read on the forward strand.
ACCTTTACAATATTTACCCTATTCTTCTTTTAATAACAAATTTCCAATGATGATGTTTGTGAGATTACAGCATCATTTTCTTTTATTGCTTATTTCAGTAATGTTTAATATTTTCATGTAATATGGAGTTAATTTAATATTGACTAGTGTGAAATGAAATCATTTGGTGTTCATTTGAATGTCACATATATTTTCTTAAATGTTTCATTATAATTTAACAATACTTAATAGGCATTAAAAATAGTTACCTATGTATTTGCTTTAGTTGCATTACCATGAGGTGCTTGTGTCTTGGAACTTAAATGGTGAGTGCAATTGTCTTAAGCCTTCAGGGGGTGGGGATGAGGAGTTTCCTTAAAGATACCTAAATGAATAAAAAAAACCAAAAAACAAAATCCAAAACCCTCTATGATTATTTCTGTTGTCCCCCTAAATTTAAGAAGCTTAGTTCGATGCTCATAGAATGATATTTTGAGAGACTAAAAAAAGAAACTGAATAAAAAATTCTGTCCAGGGCAGGGGCGCCCGGGTAGCTCAGTAGTTAAGCGACTGCCTTCGGCTCAGGTCATGATCCCAGCAACTCGGCAGGAAGCCTGCTTCTCCCTCTCTCACTCCTCTTGCTTGTGTTCCCTCTCTGGCTGTGTTTCTCTCTGTCAAATAAATAAATAAAATCTTAAAAAAACAAAAACAAAAACAAAAACCTTTAAAAAAAAATTCTGTCCAGGGCAAATATATTCTAGGGTGGAGGGAGCATGAACTCACCACTAGTACTGGTCAATTAGTTTACCAGATTGTTTAGCAAGGGGAAAAGTCCTGAAATAATAGTTAATAGGGGAGATCTTAGAGTAAATAAGTGGTGCAGCAAAATCTTGATTGCTTGGACTGTTCTCCTGGACGAGAGGGTCAGCATGTTTGCCAAGACACGACACCTCAGGGCCCTAGGTTGCTGAAAAGTCAGGTAATAAAAGAAGTTCAGAGTTAAAGGTTGAAATGGGACTCCATCAATGCATTTTACCTCTTCGGGTCTCATAATCTGAAAAATCATTTTATAGCTTTAAATAAGGAGCTTGGGCAAAACTGGTAGCATAGTCTTTTTAATTCTAAAATTATATGAAATGAAGAGATTTTTGAAGAGGAGATAGAAGGAGCTAAAGAATGGTTTGAGGGGACCTGGGTGGCTCAGTTGTTAAGCATCAGCTTTAGGCTCAGATCCTGATCCCAGCGTCCTGAGATCAAGCCCCTATTCCTAGGGAAGCCTGCTTCTCCCTCCCCCACACCCCCTGCTGTGTTTCCTCTCTTACTGTGTCTCTCTCTGTCAAACAAATAAATAAAATCTTAAAAAAAAATGGTTTGACAATTTGTTCGATTTCCTAGTTTCCTGGTCACATCAGATACCGTCGGATTCAAGCATGAGAAGAATGTTGTGCCTGGCTCCTTTTTGCATGGTGAATCTGGTATGTTCTCATCTGTCCTTGCATAATCCCTTTATTTTTTATTGTTGAATAAGAATTATAATTACTTTCATTGTCACTAGCTAATATACAGTGAATGAAATAAAGATTTTACTTATATTGTGATACAGTTGTATAATTAGACTATAGTATTTAGTCCATTCCATTGTACACAGGTGTTTAAGAATCGCTCCCACAGAAAGAATCAGGGAGCTCGTGGTGTTAATAGAAAGACAGCAACAATGTTGGAAGCACCCAACTTTTCATAGACAAATATATGTGAAATTCTGAGATAAAATTGTGTCAACATATGAGAAAAAGAAAGTACTAGATTTTCGTAAAGAAATGAAAAAAAAAGAGCACCCCTCCTGTTACTGCAGTTTTACAACTACTTCAGAGGGCAATCATGCAAGGTGGTGGTAAAGGTTACCAATTTTATAATCTGTATCAAAAAATAAATATCCTATATTTACAACTTTCACATATGAACACAAGAAGACACATTGCAGAAAAATAGTGCTCACTGCTTCAGTATTTATAATAATAAAATTATGAACAACCTAGCATTCATCCAGGGGGACATGGAAAAGGACATTGCGGTATAACTGTACATGGGATACTACTGTGGAGGAGGAAAACATTTTCCTGACCCTTTTAGGTTTCTAGGCTGGGTCTGAAAATTAAACTGACAAAAGGAGACTAAAAGGAAAACACACACACATTTATTTAATATAGGTTTTACATGACACAGGAGGCTTCGCGAAGAAACAAAATCTCACCTAAATCTGAGCATTTTTATGCTAGGACTGATGAAAAATGGATGGTTGTAGAGAGATGTGGTAGGTCAAAGTGTATGAGTAGGTGCAGTAATCCAAAAGAAACTTAGCAAAGCCTGTTTGTTTGGATTCAACTAGTATCCCTTCATCTTCGGAAACAAAGATGTTCCTTTACTGTAGGAATAGGCACTGCTTATGTCAGAGTTTTAGGACCTGCTTCAGGAGAGAAGGGGAGATGGAGATCAGAGTAACCATCCTGCTTCTGTTTCTCAGACTCCTTAGTTGCAATTCAACTTAAAATTATTGTCTGCCCAGACACCATATTTTGGGGTTGGGTATTGTGAACCTCATCTCTGTGTACCAGCTGGAATGAATTAGAGTTAACTCTGCTGACATAGATAATATTCAAAAACAAAATACTGAAAAGAAAGACATCCAATAGAATACGTAGTAAAACACTAAATAAAGGGAACAAAAAATAAAACACTACATGTGTTTATGGATACATAATTATGCAATGAAAGTATCGAATGCATGTGTAGAAATTGTCATAATTTTAACGTATAGGACAAGTGCCTATAGATTTAGCACAGTCTCTGACTCCCTCCCTCTACAATCACAGGTAAGAGTCTTCAACTATTTTAAAAAAAAGTTTTCTTTTATGTGCACTGAATTTTCAATAGCGATTAGTTTGGAGGAAGAAGGCAATGAACTGATACAGAGGAAGAGTAGAAAAGGGACTTCGGCTGCATCTTTAATGTTTTGTTTTTTTAAATAAAAAAATCAGAAGTAATTATTTCCTAATTTAACACAATGAAACTTGATGTTCGTTATAACACTTTACTTCTTACCTGAATGTCTGCAGTATTTCACAATAAAATTTAAAACTCCAACAATGACAAAACAACAGAAAAGGCCAATCCTCATGAGGAAGGCGTGGAGGGTAGGGAAATTGAGAAATATGTCTGTTGACCCAGAACAGTCAGGTCACAAACACACCCTGTGGGCTGGCTGGGCCGAGTGGAAACCTAGACCTTTCAATTCTGAGTGTGGTGCACAACTCACAGCAGCACACGCTTTTTTTTTTTTTTTTTTTTTTAAGGTTTTAGTTATTTGACAGAGAGAAACACAGCCAGAGAGGGAACACAAGCAGGGGGAGTGAGAGAGGGAGAAGCAGGCTTCCCGCTGAGCAGGGAGCCCGATGTGGGACTCGATCCCAGGTCTCTGGGATCATGACCTGAGCGGAAGGCAGTCGTCCAACCAACTGAGCCACCCAGGCGCCCCGAGCAGCACCCTCTCTTAATTGCTTCCTGCACTCTATTTGGAATCCAAATTATCAAAGCACTCTTGACTCTGAGTGGTAAGATTAAATTTAAGAAATGGTGGACTAAATTTTCCTTGTTGGGAGTTTTAAATTGACTCACTGTCCTCCAATAGTAAGAATTCATCCCTGCCGCCTATGGTGGATAGAAACAGAATTTTAAGTAACGAACTGGTGTTTTCTGCATTGTGGAGCAGAGGGAGTTGCTAACACAGGGAACAGCCTTCATCATTGCTCTCTTGTTCTTCTCCTCTCACTAAGATGGGCAGAACTCGCAATTCTCAAATGCTTTTAAAGCTGCTAAGATTCTTGGAGATTTAGAAAAGATTTAGGCCCCCTAATTAAATTTTAGATTACAGACTGCAGCTGACAAACATGAACGTTATTTTTTAATGGAGACCATTTTGGCAAAAGCTCCCTATTTCTTTAGGGACTGAAAACAATCTCAGGATTCGGGACTGGATTCTAAACTCAATTCGCAAAACAATCTTTCAAGTTCTTAATCTGGTATTTCCACTTGATGATCCTGCACAACGACTATATCAAAGGGCCGTTCAGGAATTCTGGCTTTTCCTGCTAGAACTTCCAAGTATATGCAAGAAACACTTCTGGACGAGTAGCTCTGCTTTCACCTCTGAACAGTTTCTAAGGAGAAGGACCTGTGGGTTAGGTATTTTATGCGAAGCATCAGTGTGGGCAGAGGCAGACCTCAGGAAGAACGTGTGCACTCTTGTCCCTGCGTGTTTTATCTGACTATGATCTCCCACACTCACGGTATTTGCCCCCTTACCATTCATAGTCAGTGACCCACAGATGTCTACCTGCTTCCCATATCTCTTCTCCGTGGGGCTGAAGATTTCTCCAACTGCATACCTGGCTTCTCCTTTTGGATACTCCAAGGGAATCACAAACTCAATGTGTTCAAAGAACATGCCCTTCCACTCCAAATGAAATATTTATTTTGTACATATGATTTTACTGAATAGTAGTGTCCTTCATGTGTGTTTAAAAAAAAAATTCCCACCTTTAAATATAAAAGTACCAACCTTTTCTCCAGCCCTTTAAAAAAAAAATATATATATATATGTATATATATATATATATGTATATATATGTATGTATGTATTTATTTGAGAGAGAGCACAAGGGGGGAGAGGAGAGGAAGAGGGAGAAGCAGAAACCCTGCTGAACAGAGAGCCTGATGTAGGGCTCAATCTGAGGACCCAAAGATCATGACCTGAGCCAAAGGCAGGGATTTAATCAACTGAGCCACTTGGACGTACCTATTTTCCCTAGTCTTTATATTGCCAAAGTAGTACATAAGCTGACTTGATTTTGATCACCTTTACTTAATTCTTTCTATATTTTACTAAAGCAGCAACAGATTATATGAATAGTTACAATTCAGTTATAAAGGAGGAGGAAATACACACTGAATATTTCCTGTGTGCTAAGTCTTAAATATATTATCTTCCATTTAATTTGAGCAGCCTCTGGGTTGTTGAACATACTTTTAATCACCTCTTTAGATGAGGAAATTGATATTATAAGAAATTAGCCTTTTTAAAAAATATTTTATTTATTTATTAGAGAGAGAATGAGAGAGAGAGAGACAGCATTAGAGGGGGGAGGGTCACAGGGAGAAGCAGACTCCCAACCTAGCAGGGACCCTGATCCAGGACTTGAACCTGAGACTCCAGGACCATGACCTGAGCTGAAGGTGTTCTCTCAACCAACTGAGTCACACAGGCGCCCCAGA
>PITA01004796.1:67347-118988 GCA_004023965.1 Spilogale gracilis
CTCCATGCCCAGTTATCCAGGCTCAATTTCACAACCCTGAGGTCATGTCCTGAGCACAAATCAAGGATCATATGCTTTACCGAGCCACCCAGATACCCCTCAAAATCCGTCTTCTCATCTTTGTAGACTACGTTTTCTCAAACCAGGGGTGGACAAGATTAACTCCTTACCAGGATCATTCTGTGAAAGAATTATAAACTGACTGAGGTTTATTTTCATATCTAAAATTCAGAGGAAAGTTTCCTACAACATCCTATTATATAGTCACATAGGTTTGGAGAAGAGATTTTTTTTTTTTTTTTTTTTGTCACAGGAAGGCCCTAATACAGTGCTTCTCTACTGTGGCTATTCATGAGATTGACCAGGAGGAATTTTAAAAATCAGAATTTCTCAGGGTAGAATTCAGGTTTCGTTATTTTTAAAGCTCTCTAGAGGATTCCAATGCGCAGACAGTGTTGGAAAGCACAGCTCAAATTCTTTTTAGAAATGTATCATTATGTCTTTAAATTTAGTGTACAAATGAACATTAAATTTTAGATAGGCAAAATATTCTTTAATATCAGAGGCAGATTTCATGAATATTATGCTTACTCTTTCTATCTGAAAGAAAATATATCCTTTCGCTTTCTTTTTAAAATGTATCATTTCTACTCATTATTAATAAATCCTTGCATCTGCCCTGCAATTAGGGGAAGCAGGGTATTTTAGATACTTTAAATGCTCTTCATAGAGAATGTCTTCTTGCTACTCTTCAATTTTATACATTTTATACGTGTGTGTGTGTGTGTGTGTGTGTAGTATATATTTAAGCAAAGTGTTAATTTAGGAATAGCATCGGAACACAATTTTCTGAAAAGAGGAGATACGGGCTCACAGAGAAGGAAGAAAAGCAGCAGTCAGGGTAACAATGTTGAATGTACTACAGGCTGCTGTTCAAGGGCACAGGTGAATTTAAAGCTAGTATACTCACATCTACACACAGCCAAAATCACTCAAGGCAATAGAGTAAAGAATGGCTTCTATGAATAAAATATAAGCCAAGATTGTTTCTTTTAAGAAAAAAGACATATCTATGCGAAATCGTAAAACCCTTTTCCCAGGACTGTTCCCTATAGCGATGTTACTTGTCTGCTTGGCTTAGTCTGATTGTCATCTTCTTCAGCAGGGCTCTCATTCAGATAACCATCAGGTGATATATATGCTTGAAAAAAAAAAAAAACAGATGGGAAAGAATGCATAAATGTGCATTTATTCCATTTCCAATCTGTGACTCATTTCTGTCCTTTTTCCAACCTATTGTTGAGTTCTACAGTTCTACAGTGTCTCTCTTTTTTATATTCTCAGTATCTTCCCTGTCTTTTCCAGGTTCATGACCATTATCTCAACTTTGGGTTAAAAGCTCCAACGTACAACTTGCCCTTCTTAATCCCTCTAGTTCTTCAGTCTCTGGGTGTCACCCTGCCTGGGTGTTGCTCCCAATGAACTGAGCCATGTGAACATTGTTTGTTGTCATGAATAATGTTATCTCCCATTCATTTGAAAAAAATCCTAATGGGAAAAAAATTTTTTTCAAGTCCCTAGATTATGGGCCAGGGAACATTCTCCTTCTTGGCTTCAAAATGTTCTAAACTAGGGTGGGGCGCCTGGGCGGCTCAGTTGGTTGGGCGACTGCCTTCTGCTTAGGTCATGATCCCGGAGACCCGGGATCAAGTCCCACATCGGGCTCCCTGCTCAGCGGGAAGCCTGCTTCTCCCTCTCTCACTCCCCCTGCTGGTGTTCCCTCTCTAGCTGTGTTTCTCTCTGTCAAATAAATAAAATATTAAAGAAAAAATGTTCTGAACTAAGGTGATGAGGCCTTCTGAACATTGCATCCCTCCTGTGCCTCAGCTCTGTCCTCCGCTGCTTGACAGCAGCCCAGGTGGGTGCTCAGGGGGAAAGAAAGGAAAGAGCAAGGAGTAAAAAACAAAGAAGATGAGAGAAAATAGTTAAGTGTGAAGAATAAGGGGGAAGTATACAAAAGAAAGTTTATAAAAAAGAAAAAAGAAAATTCTTTGTTGCTGACTCCTTGAAGAGCAAGGACATTTATGAATTCTAAGATAAGTGTTTAATTGGCAAGCAGACAATTGCATAAACATTGATTCATTAATTTCTACTTATGAAGAGAAAATAATCATTTAATTGCAAAGTTAGGCAAGTAACCTTTCGTCCTTTATAAATATTAATTTTCGGAATACTTAGAAAATTATTGGCATCGATTGGGCAGATTTGTTTTTGACTATCTGGGAAATTTCTTGCCTGAAGACAAATACACATTTTCATTAGGTGAAGGCTAAATGCATTGACAAATGCATTTGAGAAAATTTTAAGTTATTTAATGCACTTTTTATTTAAAACTCAGAAAGGCAAAATGAAACAGCCAGTAACTATCAATAATGGTGTATTTGACCACACTTAATTAACAAATCAGTATTGCTATACATATCTTTGTACTTATTATTCCTAAATTACATGAGCCCATATGCTGAAAGAAATGCCTATATTTGGTTTATAATCACATACTGTTACCTGTTTGATAGTCAATGCATGGTCATCAGTGGGTTATCATGTTAAAAACATATGTCTGATTGATTATAGTTAACACTGTTTTATGCTCATTATTAGAATTCAGGGACAAAATATCAGCAGCTTTTTTATTGTAATTTATCATATCTGAATTAGCTTATGTGATTTGACATGGTACTAAATAATCTATTGCCCTCTGGACAGAGTATACTTGAGTACCGATTAATAATTCTCTGCCATATATTAGTTCTGAACATTGATTAAAGATGGTAGTGTAATCTAGTTCTTTTTAGTTTTATCTAAAAAATTACAATACCATAATATACCAAATGAATGAAATACAGCACCTGCTTCTGTGTGCTGTTTAAGGATCAGAGTATGTTAAGAAATAATGACTACTGTTTGCATAGCTGACAAGCAAATTCCTGAACACAAAGAGATATGTAATGCCACATTTGCATGAAGTATTATCTCTTATCACTATATAATGTATTTCTCATTATATTTTTATGAGCCCATGGGGTTTCATTGTGTTTGTTTGTTTTAGAGCATCCACATTTTAACCTAATAGATTATGATGATATAAATCTACCTACCGGGGTATTCAGCTCAAATCAATTTTATTTAAATTTGCACACTATACAAATGTATTTGTTAACAAACACCACATCCAACCCCCACAGGTAGGTGGTTATTTTATGCTGAATCATAGATATATATATAATGTAACTTATGAGACCAGAATTAAAATTTTGTTCAGTGTCAAAGCTTATACACTTTACCTCTATTCTAAACTGAGTAAAGACTCAGTTAATGCATTTCCGACAAAAACAAAAAAAACACTAATCCTTTAGTTAGTCTTTGCAATCAAAATCTGGGGATACTGAGAGTAAAACTGTAATTTCTGTAAGGAAATCACTGGGTAGTCTGGAGAATATCCATTATGATCTTCAGAGACACCTAAGGTTCCTGAATCCAGCTGGAAACCTAGTTTTAGAGATCTATTAATTAATCTGATAGTTCTTTTTAAATTGAAGTATAGTTGACATATAATAGTATATTACAACATAGTAATCCAACATTTATATACGTTATGAAGTGCTCACCACTACAAATATAGCTACCATCTGGCACTATAGGAAGTTGTTACAATATTATTGAATATATTCCCTATGCTATACACTGTATCTCGTGTCTTATTTTTTTTTAAAGATTTTATTCATTTATTTGACAGAGAGAGAGCACAAGTAGGCAGAGAGGCAGGCAGAGAGAGAGGAGGAAGCAGGCCCCCTGCTGAGCAGAGAGCCTGTTGTGGCCTCTATCCCAGGACCCTGAGATCATGACCTGAGCCAAAGGCAGAGGCTTTAACCCACTGAGCCACCCAGGCGCCCTTGTGTCTTACTTTATAACTGGAAGTTTATAACATTTATTTATTTATTTGTTTGTTTGTTTGTTTATTTATTTATTTTAAAGATTTTACTTATGTATTTGACAGAAAGAGATCACAAGTAGGCAGAGAGGCAGGCAGAGAGAGCAGAGGAAACATTGAAACTGGCCTCAATCCCAGGACTCTGAGATCATGACCTGAGCAGAAGGCAGAGGCTTTAACCCACTGAGCCACCCAGGCACCCATGGTAGTTTATAACTTTTAGTCCCCTTTGCCTGCTTTTTCCATTCCCCTTCTGATCTCTGGCAACCATCAGTTTGTTTTCTGTGAGACTTTTTCTGTTCTGCTTTGTTTATTCTATCCATTTTGGCAGGTGTGAGTTCATAACTCATTTGGTTTTGATTTTCATTTCCCTGGTGATGAGTGATGTTGAGCATCTTTTCATGTGTCTGTGGGCCATTTGTATGTCTTGTTTGGAGAAATGTCTATTCAGGTCCTCTGTCCATTGTTTAATTGGATTGTTTGCTGGGTTTTGATACGAGCTGTGTAAATTCTTTATACATTTTGGATACTTACCCTTTATCAGTTCTACCATTTGAAAACATCTCTGGTTTAGTGGGTTGGTAGCCTTTTCATTTTGCTGATGGTCTCCTTTACTGTGCAAAAGCTTTTTAGTTTGTTGTAGTCCAATTTATTTTTGCTTTTGTTGCTCTTATCTGAGGACACTTAACTAAGAAAACAGTGCTCATACCAATGTCTAAAAGGCTACTACCAAAAACCATAAGATAAACCTAACCAAAGAAGTAAAGGATCTATACTTGAGGAACTATAGAACTCTCATGAAGGAAATTGAAGAAGGCAAAAAAAGGTGGAAAAGCATTCCATGCTCATGGATTAGAAGAATAAACACTGTTAAAATGCCTATGCTTCCCAGAGCGATCTACATTTTCAATGCCATCCTAATCAAAATTCCACCATCATTTTTCGAAGTGCAGGAACAAACAATCCTAAAATTTGTATAGAACCAGAAAAACCCCCAAATCACTAAGGAAATGTTGAAAAAGAAAAACAAAGGTGTGGGCATCACATTACCTGATTTCAAGCTTTATTATAAAGACTTTTAATAAAATGTCTTTATTACAAAGACAGCATGGTACTGGCACAAAACCAGACACATGGACCAATGGAACAGAATAGAGAGCCCACATATGGACCCTCAACTCTATGGTAAACTGATCTTTGACAAAGCAGAACAAAATATCCAGTGGAAAAAAGACTGTCTCTTCAATAAACGGTGCTGGAAAAATTGGACAGCTTTGTATAGAAGAATGAAATTTGACCATGCTCTTATACCATACACAAAGATAAACTTGAAATGGATGAAAGACCTCAATGGGAGGCAGAAATCTATCAAAATCCTAGAGGAGAACATAGATATTAACCTCTTCAACATGAGCCACAGTAAATTCTTTCAAGACACATCCCCAAAGGCAAAAGAAACAAAAGCAAAAATGAACTTTTTGGATTGTATCAAAATAAAAAGCTTCTGCACATCAAAGGAAACAATCAACAAAATAAAGAGGCAACCCAGGGAATGGGAGAAGCTATTTGCAAATGACACTACAGACAAAGGGCTGATATCCAAGATATATAAAGAACTCCTCAAAACCAACATCCTAAGAAAATATAATCAAGTGAAAAAAAAATGGGCAGGAGACAGGAACAGACACTTCTTCAAAGAAGACATACAAATGGCTAACAGACACATGAGAAAATGTTCATCATCATTAGCTATCAGGGCAAATCAAATCAAAAGGACATCAAGATACCACTTTACACCAGTTAGAATGGCCAAAATTAACAAGACAGGAAAAAACAAGTGTTGGAGAGGCTGTGGAGAAAGCAGAACCCTCTTACACTGTTGGTGGGAATGCAAGCTACTTTGGAAAACAGTATGGCGATTCCTTTAAAAATTAAAAATAGAGCTACCCTATGACCCTGCAATTGCACTATTGGGTATTTAGCCCAAAGATACAGATGTAGTGTAAAGAAGGGCTATATGTACCCCGGTGTTCATAGCAGCAATGGCCACAGTTGCCAAACTGTGGAAAGAGCCAAGGTGCCCTTCAAGAGATAAATGGATAAAAAAGATATCATTAGTATATAAAATGGAATATTATGCCTCCATCAGAAAGGATGAATACCCAACTTTTGTAGCAACATGGATGGGACTGATATTATGCTGAGTGAAATAAGCTAAGCAGAGAGTCAACTATCATATGGTTTCACTTATTTGTGGAACATAAGGAATAACATGGAGGGCATTAGGAGAAGGAAAGGAAAAGTGAATTGGGGTAAATTGGAAGGGGAGATGAAGCATAAGAGACTGTGGACTCTGAGAAACAAACCTAGGGTTTTGGAAGGGAAGGGGGTAGGGGGATGGGTAAGCCCGATGTTGGGTATTTAGGAGGGCACATATTGCATGGAGCACTGGGTGTGGGGCATAAACAATGAATCTTGGAACACTGAAAAAATAATGTAAAATTAAACTCAAAAATAAAAAATAAAAATAATAAAAGATATTATAAAAACAAAAAAACCCACAGTACTACCTTACTGTCTTATTTTTAACTCTTTGGTCCATTTTGAGTTTATTTTTGTATTTGGTGCAAGAAAGTGGCCAGTTTCCCCAACTATTTCTTGAGGAGACTTGTCTTTTCCCCATTGTATGTTCTTGCCTCCTCTGTTGAAGATTAATTGACCATGTACGTATGGGTGTATACCTAGACTATCTACTTTGTTCCTTCTATGTGTTTCTTTTTGTGCCAGTACTGTACTGTTTTGAGCGGGGAGTAACAGAGCGAGAAGCAGGCTTCCGGGTGAGCAGGGAGCCCAATTGGTTTGAACCCTGGACCCCAGGATCATGACGTGAGAAAAAGGCAGCCTCTTAACGAATGAGCACACGGGTGCCCCGAAGACTATCTTAAAAAGCTCTTATGCACCATTCATTTACCTCCTCATACCAGCTGCTCTTCTCTCAGCCCCCTCTGTGATGACCAGCTCTGAGTAGACTTTGACCAACTTCTACAGGTGGGACCTCACGGCTTATCACTGCAATGCCCTTACTTTGTGCCCCATTCATGCCTCCTCTTTCTACTCTTTTTCTTTCACATATAATTGGTCGACTCCCATCTATGTTCAACCAGACTGTGGAATGGTGGGGAGGAGGGTTATGTGGAAGTAATACCCCATCAGCTAAAATTTTGAGTAGTGTGGTAACAAGAGCGAGTAGATTAATTTTCACTTCTGTCTCCTTAGACCATATGGTCCAAATCCTGTAATTTCTGAAAGAGTGATTCTGAAGGTCAAGCATCGGTTTTACTTTGTGCTATCCAGCTCAGTCACACATTCTCTCCTGGCTCTCCCTCCATTTGACCTCATTGCTTCTCCCTGAGGTCATACTCTATAACGTAGCAGAAGCATATAAATTTGCTTCTGGCTCTCCTGTCTGGGGACCTCAAGCTAAGGAATGGTACTTCAGTTAATACATACCATTAACACAAATAACACATTTCCTTATTAGAAAACAAAGGCCCGAGTATCAGGCAAAAAAAAAAAAAAAAAAAAAAAAAAAAAAAAAAAAAAAAAAAAAAAAAAAAAAAAAAAAAAGAAAAAAGAAAAAAAGATAAAAGGTAAAAAAAGAAATGAAAGAAGTCAAATTAACAACATTCCCAAATCTAGCTAGATGCTGTATGAGAGTGAGACAGTTAAAAATATGATAATAAAATAATGGGGAAAAGATTTATGGCAGATTTTAAGAACGACCACCAAAACAAAAACAAGCAAGTGTTGCACCAGCATTATGAAACCAATTATGATAGCAGAAAACAAAATGATAAATGAGACAAGTTAAAAATATTTTATATTGGTAAAAGTAAAATCATGAAAACTTATGGACTTAATATACAGTATTGAGCTATATAAAACTAAGCTGGTAGAAATATAAAGAGAAATTTACTGATCTGGAGCCCTAGGATACTTTATTTTAAATGCATTTGATGAGGATATTAAAATCAAAATGAAGAGGGGCACCTGGGTGGCTCAGTCGTTAAGTGTCTGCCTTTGGCTCAGGTCATGTTCCTGGAGTCTCCCAGGATCCAGCCCTGCATGAGATTCCCTGCTAGGCAAGAAGCCTGCATCTCCTCTCTCACTATCTCTGCTTGTATTCCCTCTCCACCTGTGTTTCTCTCTGTCAAATAAATGAATAAATAAATCCCCCAAAAAAGAATCAAACTAAAGAGAAATAGTAAAATTCAAAAACAGTTTGATTGCTATACATGTATAGTATACATATGTAGATATTCAATCTATATATACAAAGAAAGGGAGAGAGACAATGAGAGTTGTACTCTTAAGACAATAATACAATTTTTTCAAACACCCATGAAAGAGTATTTAAAATTTTCACATACTCGATCACAATCAAATGCAGAAGAAATTATGTAACAGAAGGCTGCATTCTCTGAGCTAAATATTTAAAGGGTAAATTTAAAAAGAAACATCCAGAAATAGTTAACAAAAGTAACAAAATCTCTGCTTAAAAATTTTAATATGCTTTAAAATAACCCTTTACTAGAAAGAAAATCAAAATCAAAATCATAAAATATTATGTGAAAGCATCTGGTCCTTTGTGGTCTGTCTAGCATGCTGTGTTCAGGGTCACCTCTGACCCCCGACACTTGCTGTTTACTGCCTAATCTGTGTAATATTTTCCCCAGTTCTCAGCTAGTATGATCATACTACCTGCCTCAAATGGCATTTGGGGGGGTTAAGTTAAATTACTTTGTATAAAGCACTTACAAGCATGCCTGGAACACTTGGAAAACTAAAAGAAAAAAATTGTAAGTGCTCTCTAGCTACTGTTATTATCATCATCATTACTATTATTATCTTTCCTAATTATAGATACTATGTATTTCCTTTAATTAGCATGCATTTTTAAGTTTCTTAAGAACAAACTCAATGTAAGTCTATATTTACAAATTGCTTACCATAGTTACAAATGGCTTAACTTTTGCACAGAGGGTAACAAACTCATTACTTGTGTGTAAGTTATTGTTCAAATTGCATTATTGGATACCACTGTAATGCCTCCCTCTCCATAAATGGGTAGCACTTTTCCATTGCAAAGAGCAACTGGAAATTACCAGCTTCAAAAGCCATTTGGCTAATTTTGGCATGACTGAAAAAAAGTAAATGAGTCATTTTCATCTGCATTTATCTATGAATTTTTAATAAGAAATAGACAAAATAAAATTTTTCCCAGAAGCTTCTGCAGAGGTCAGATGCTTCTTAAATATTGCCTAAATAGGAGGGAAATCTCTATGTTCTTCTATTGTTTTTTTTTAAATTAACCCATTAATTAATTTTTAAAATTAACATATAATGATTATTTGTTTCGGAGGTACAGGTCTGTCATTCATCAGTCTTTTGTTTTTTTAAGATTTTATTTCTTTATTTGATAAAGAGAGAGGGAGCATAAATAGGCAGAGTGGCAGGCAGACAAGGAGGGAGAGGCAGGATCTCCACTGAGCAGGGAGCCTGATGAGGGACTCAATCCCAGGACCCTGGCATCATGATGTGAGCCTAAGGCAGCCACTTAACTGACTGAGCCACCTGTGATTCTTCTGTCTTATATCATAACCAGTGCTCACTACAATACATACATACACTCCCTAATGTCCATTGCCTGGTATCCTATCCCTCCAACCCCCTCCCCTCTATTGTTTTTATGATGTTGAATAATAATTCTGGCATTTAACAGTATTGTTAATTGTGATAATTCATATCTTTGTAGCTTTAATGCCTAGGGAGAAGACAAATAAAATGTTAAGGATCTTAAAAGAATCTCCAAAGCAACCAAAAAGATCCTGGTTATTTGTTTAAAGGGGAGTAAGCCATCACAGGAAAATTTCATTCATCTTGAGATGCAACAGAAAGCATAAAAGCATAAACCTTCAAAGAGACTGAAATGTATGAATGTGGAGATAGCACATCTGTTTCCCCAAATGTGATGAGCACCCTCACCACACATTACCAAGGACATTTCCTAAGGTTAAAGAGTTGGAGAAACATCCCTCTGAGCTCAGCTGATTATTCACATAAAGTGAGCATTTCTTAGACAGGATGGAATAAAAAGAGAGAAGACTTCTGGACACTATATGATCAAAAGATGAAACTCGTTAGAATAATACAAGATGTTGTGAACGAGTGCCCAAAGAATAATGCTACCAAATTCCGAAGAATGGTAGAAAATGGGTGAGTTGATGGAAAATTCATGTAATTATTTCTATGCATATATGTATATTTATACATATATATGTACCATCTAAATGTCTGTGCTGTGTTAGAACTGAGTACCTGACACTGTGCTAGACAGGTCAGGGTCAACAGAATAAATAACGCCACCTACTATCATATATATACAATAGTGAAGGAGAGAGTTGCTTAAATAATTAGACAATAAATTACATTAAGGGTAAAGACTGAAAAAGAAATAATGCTAAAGATGCACAAACATCATCCTCATGTTTTAAATTGGAAATAATTGATTTTTGGAAACTCTAGTGCAGTTTGACATCTGTTTGGGGAAAGTAAATGTTACTAGCCATGTCTCTTTGTATTGCAAATAAAAGAAACAAAGCTAAAAGGGGCTTAACAAAAAGTGTAAGTAACTGAAAAATTCACTGGTAGAAATAACTTTCTGGTATGCTGTGTTCTCTGTTCTTCCAGGTTATCAGGAAGCTGTTCCCATCTCTTTGTTCCTTTATTTTTTTGCCTCGTTTTTTTTTCCCCCCACATCTGCTTTTTTTTCCTCTTGGTGCCCCTAGCAAGCCCAAGCTTTCTTTCAAATCTTGTTAAAATAGAATTTATCATTTGATCTTTTCACTCAAAATCTTGTGGTTAGCTCTGATTGGCTCTGACTGGGTCAGCTGTGATCTCGAAATTAGTAATCATGGGTGAAGGAATAAAGTGTTCTGACTGGTCGGATCAGACTTCATGCATCTTACTGAAGCTCACATTAGACACAGCTGTCCCTAAACACTTGCCTTGTAAGTGAGGGAGCCTGAATCCATTAGGAAATTTGGGCATTGTTAGAAAATCTACTGCAATATTTATCAAGTAGCTAGTGAGAACTTAGAAGAGGAAAGAAGGAAACTCCTTAATATTTGCATAATTCATTAAGAACATACCATGCCTTGGGGCACCTGGGTGGCTCAGTTGGTTAAGTGACTGCCTTCAGCTCAGGTCATGATCCCAGAGACCTGGGTTCGAGTCCCACATCGGGCTCCCTGCTCGGTGGGGAGTCTGTTTCTCCCTCTCTCACTCCCCCTGCTTGTGTTCCCTCTCTAGCTGTGTTTCTCTCTGTCAGATAAATAAAATCTTCAAATAAATAAATAAATAAGAACATACCATGCCAAGGTAGACTCCTGTTCTTACTTCTCTCTCTCTCTCTCTTTGGTCTTTTGGTCCGTCCTTTCCTTCCTCAGCATCCCTCTTCTTTCTCTCTCCTCCCTCCCTCTTTTCCTCCTTTCCTCCTCTCCCTTTCTCTCTCCCTCTCTCATTCTTATCTTTCTTTCCTTCCCTACATTTGTTCATTCTTTTCATCCCTCCCTCCATCTCTCTTGCTCACACTCTTAACTTTCTTCCTTCTCCCCTTCCTTACCTCCTCCCTTCCTCCCTTCCCCCTTCTCTCTACCCCTCTCCTTTGCTTTCCCCACCCTTCCCTTCCCTCCTTCCATCTTTCCTTCAATGCCACTGTTAGATGGAGCAGGTACCACTATTACTGGGGATGCTAATAATAAAGAATTTCCAATTTAGATAGGAAGGGATCCTTGGTAGAGATATGATATCCTGGGAGGATGTTGGGTTTCAGGCAGATTTGCTAAGAAATCTACACTTCAAAACTGGAAGTGACATACTGGAGAATATTCTAGTGAGAACACACAAAGTCAAAAGAGTCAGTCTTATGGAAAGAGATGTATCAGGATTTGGGGACTGGAAAAAAAAATTAAGATCAAGGCCCGAAGTGACTCTGGAAAGGAGGTAATTCATTGAAATATTTGAAGGGGGTTGTTTTGCAGAGGAGGTTGTTCAGTTTTTCTGTGTACTTCAGACTACAAAAATAAGACACAAAGTTGGAAATTCAAAAGATGGATTTCATGTTTCCATGAGAGAAAGGAGCTGTTAGCAAGCAGCAGAAGTTTGGGTTTTTAAGGAATATGTTTCTTGTCATTGTAAGATTCAAACTCAGCCTTGGTTTCAATATGAAAGCCGTCAAAGAAAGGCTGACAATTATGTTTCCTAAATGGAAAGAGAAAACACTATGGTGTTTGTCCACTACCCATTATGGGGAATGTTCTCAGAGAGTCTGGGTTATTTCTTGTGTTAAATCATGGACAGCTCTGCCCATGGAAGCAAACAAAGAAACAAAATAGGATCTCCTAAACCCTCCAGAGCAGATGCACATGAGAGAAAACTGCCCCAGTGGGAACACAGCAAGAATTCAAAGACCCAAAACATTTTTAGTTCCTATATTGTTTTTGCACTGCTTATCTGCTATTTTGCAAATAAACCAAAGAGAAAGCAAGCTTGTGCCAACTCCAAGTGAAATGTTTCACCCGAATTCAAACTGAGACCAGACTGGGAGGTATGGCTTAGCCCACCTTTTTTCAGAGATATTGGGACAGTATCACCCCTTAGAATGGGTTGCTGTGAATGACCTCAAAAGCCCTGTCCATCTCCTAAATTCTGTGACTCCTACTCGTACTTATGATCTATTTATTGATCTATGAGACTAATTATAAAGTAGGAGCTCTTAGAAGTCATAAAGTGAATAATTTACCATACTTGCTGTTTTATTCTTTGTTATAACATGCACACTTACTAAAACAAAACAAAGTAAAGCAAACAAAACTCCTATCCCCCTTTTGTCCTTCCATAGGAAGATAATTTCACCCAGTAAGAACTGCAACTCCATACCTCAGCCTGTCACTGACTCCCAGCATCCACATCTCATGGAAAGGTCTGGTACATCTACCTATTTCTGTAGTTGAAATAATGAATGTGAAAAATTAAGAAACTTACAAATCCTTAAATGTAAGGCTTTATTTTCAAGAGCCTTCCATTCCACTATTTAATTCTAAGATAATTTTTCTTATGTATAATAAATGCAAGGAGAAGGGAACATCTTGCATCCAAAACCCTATTCCCATTTTAGGCAGTCAAACAGGTAGACTGGCACATTGTGTGAGCAGTCAGGTAGGGGATATACTACTGAGATAAATTTTCTCTTGCAATTCCTTCCCACGGGAGTCAAAAGGACTGAGCAGAAAGGAACAGTTTCAGTTGCAAAACTCTTTCCAGATATCAGCTTTGGTAGAAACACTGAAAAGAGATCTAGTTTTGCTATTGTTTGTTTAGGGAGTGGTTCTCCTCTTTTAAACCTGAGAAAATGAAGCCATGAGTAGAATTATTTCTATTATCAATCTGCTTTCATTTGTTCACACATGCTGTTAGATGCCATAGTGGTAAGAAAAATGAAAACTTATCTCTTATTCTTGGTTACAAATGTTTAGGCGATTTTGTTGCCAATGAAAGGGATAAAGGCCACTTTAATGAGCAGGATTAATGTCAAGGTAGACGTGAGGACGGACTGATATCCCCATTTTGGCTACTTCTGTTTCTCCTCTTCTTCACAGTCACTCTCTTCTAATTCCCTGTCCCACTCCCTGACCTCCATTTCCGGCCATTTGGAGAGTTGGATGCCCTGCAATGGATTTAAAGCTGGCCTGGTTCATGGTTATCTGGGACATGATTGTCATGGGCTCCTCAGTGACCCACATTTTTCAGACTAGAAAATGGCATCTTGGGTATATTCTGGTCATGTTAGGCTTCATACTACAGTGTCCTTGACTCATGCACACTTTTTGTAAAGTATAGCCTATATGTTCCATCTTACCAATGCAGGTTGTTATTTATAGATCCATAATTATGCAGTAAACAGATAAGGAGATTCAAGGCAGTCATAAACAGAATCATGTTTACGTCTGGGAGAGATGTTCAGGAAGTGAGGAATAAAGGAAATTTGGCTTGGGGCAAAATATTTTGCGTATTAAACTGGGCAGTAGATATGGCTATTCATTGCATTATTTATAATTTTTTAAAAGATTTTATTTATTTATTTGACAGAGGGAAACCCAGCTAGAGAGGGAACACAAGCAGGGGGAGTGGGAGAGGGAGAAGCAGGCTTCCGGCTGAGCAGGGAGCCTGATGAGGGGCTCGATCCCGGGGACCCGAGCTGAAGGCAGTTGCCCAACCAACTGAGCCACCCAGGCGCCCCTATAAATTTTTTAAGTCTTAAATTCATCATGATGGGTTGATTTTTTAGAGAGTGACTCTAATATGACACATAGTTTAGTCTTACATCAATAAAACCCGACATTTTTTACATGTCAGGAAAGGCCAAACAATAGCAAATGTTTGAGACTAAAAATTACAAATTAATAAATATGAAATTTAGAGAAAATTTTCTCTTATAATAGCTTGGATACAATGAGATTCAGCAAGCCCTACATTCTGGAAGTGGGTGACAGAAAAATTATGCTAGTTCTATCATCAATTGCAGGGTCCCCTTCAAATCACTCTTGGACAACTAGCTGAAAATGGGCATTTTTCAGATAGTTTGCTCCTTAACTATTCATTTTGTTTTTGAGGTTCAGTATAAAAATTATGAAGTTGAGGGGCCCCTGGGTGGCTCAGTTGGTTAAGCAACTGCCTTGGGCTCGGGTCATGATCCTGGAGACCCAGTATCAAGCCCCACATCGGGCTCCCTGCTCGGTGGGAAGCCTGCTTCTCCCTCTCTCACTCTCCCTGCTTGTGTTCCCTCTCTCGCTGTTTTTCTCTCCATCAAATAAATAAATAAATAAATAAACCCTTAAAAAAATCATGAAGTTGAGAGAATAATAAGAATTTCAAGTTTGAAAAGTTCCTTAAAAGTTACCTGGCCAGGTGGTTTTTAGCCTGCTGTTTATCTTCTACCAGATACTTTGTCCAAAAAAAGTTGAGTTCTCCCATGATTGAAATGGAAAGTTACTTTTTCTAAGAATGACATTGAGAAGTTATTTGGAATTCTGTTATACTTATCACTTACAGTAAGTTTCAAAACAACAAAAATTTCTGGTGGTTGTTTTGGAGTAAGTTTTATTTGTTATTATTACTTCCTGTGTATTACAGATGTACAATATGTGAGAAATAGATTTAAACCAAGACAAGGTGTATGGAAATTCAAGAGAACAATGGAAAAAATATTTTTCAGGGATCTGGAGTAGACAAGACATTAGTGGCCCACGCCATCTTTCTGTTTTAGTAAAAGCCTGACTCACTGAAAGCAAACAAGCTGCATGAGAAATTGCAGATAAGACAGATCAATAGCACAGTTTTATTTCAAGCACCACAAAAATAAATAGCAACATTATTATTAAAGGAGTATGGACAATTCAAAAAGAATGCTAAAATAAAATAATCATATGTTAGCGAAGAAATATAATGAAAGGTGGAAGCCAAACACATTGTATTTTGAAAAAAATGTGTATAGCAAGCGTAACACATATTTCTATTACAGAGCAGGTATGAGAATATCACAGACCAAAGGCTGAATGACGGAAGTGAATTTTACCTTTAGCTGTTTACTTAAAACTTGAGTTTAATTCTGGTTGCTACAAGAAATTACAAAAATGAACCCAGTAGTACATTTTTTTTCTATGAGAATATTACTAAAGAGAAGTCCACTCTGTCATTTGCAATGAAGTGCCATATAGGCAAATGATGCTAAAGCTGAGTTCGACAGACTGAAGTTTTTAAGAACTGCCTTTAGGAAGCAAGAGTCAAATATGATGTTCATCAATGTCAACTACATCAAGGCTTCAAAGTCTCTGTGACTACGAAGTAGACCACTTCACATTTACTTTGCTCTAGGATCCGAGGAGCCACAAAGTATTTAGTTCTGAAACCAAAGATGATAATAACTGATCATACTACATAAGATAAAGTACGAGAAGATTAACTTGGATTTTTAGTTATGTTCATCAATGGAATGATCTCCATGAGCCTAGCGTGTTTGGGCTGCTCCATTCATTTCATAACTATGACAAAAAAACATTTTCTGGAAGGCAAAAATTGGGGAAGGTACTGCTGATGACAGTATATCAACTTTCTTCTTCCAAGTCAGAAAATTAATAAGTCATTTAACAATTATTATTGATATGGCGATAAGCTGTAAATGACTAAACTATTTGCAAACAGTAAATGAAATTGAACAAAAAAAATGTTCTCAAGGTGCATATAGTGCAATAGGAAAGATGACAAACCTTAACATATTCTACAAACAGATACTGAAAAACCCTGGTATAACAAGCTATAAATTTTAGAAGCATAGTCTGAAAGAATTGAGTTTTCATGTAAATACACTTTACATTGAAAGCAAATGAGATATGTTTTCCACATTTATATTAACTTTCAAAATTTGTTAGATAGTTCTTTTTCTAATTCTTAAAAATTGAGATATTATATCCCATTTTAACCATTTTGAAGTATACAATTCACACTTCTTCTTTACTAAAGTCACAATGATGTCCAACCATCACTACTATCTAATTGTAGAACATTTCATCACCTGCAGAAGAAAACTCATCATCATTCAGCAGTCACTACCAAGTCTCCCCTTGTAACCATATACTGAATGTGTCTATGAATTTCCTATTTATTCTCAATGTTTTATATTCATGAACTCTTACAATATATGCCCTTTTGGATCTGGCTTTTTATGCGTAATGTATGGGCTCATGCATGTATCAATACTTTTTCCCTTTCTATGGCTGAATAATATTCCATTCATTGTCATTCTACATATTGTTATCTATTCACAAGTTGGTAGAAATTTGTGTTGTTTCCATCTTTTATATATGGTGAATAATTTGGAGATGAACATTTATGTACCGGTGTTTGCCTCAAAGTATATTTTCAATTATCTTATTTAGACCTAGGAGTAGAATTGCTGGGTTACATCGTAACTCCTGTTTAAGTTTTGGAGTAACTGTCAAATCGTTCCTCACGGTGGCTGCATCATTTTATACTACTACCAGTAATGTGCCAGGACGTCAGTTTCTATACTTTTTTCAGTAGTACTTGTTATTACCCATGTTATTTATTTTTATTGCCATTCTAGCAAGTTTGAAGTATATCTCATTGTAGTTTTGATTTGCATTTCCCTAATGACTCTTGATGGTGAACATCTTTTCTTGTGCTTACTGGACATGTGTAGATCTTTGGAGAAATCTCTATTTACATCCGTTGATTACTGATTTTTCAGTTGTGTTGGCTATCTTTTTGCTGCTGAGTTGTGAGAGTTCTTTACATATTCTGGATACCAGATCCTTATCAGATATATTGCTTGCAAAAATGATCTCCTATTCCATGGGCTGTCCTTTTGCTTTTTTGGTAATGTCTTTGAGGAATAAATTTTTTAAAATTTCATTAAGTTTAGGTTATCCTTTTTTTAATCTTTTGTTTTTGGTGCTTCTGGTGTCATATTAAAGAAAACTCTGTTTAACCCAAGCATAGGCAGATTTACAGATGTGTTTCCTTCACAGAGCTATATAGGTTTTAGGTCTTACTTTTATGTCTTTGATCCATTTTGTGTTACCTTTTGCATGTGGTATGAAATAAGGGTCCAAACCCATTCTTTTTCTTGTGGATAGCCAGTTGTTCCAGCATTATTTGTTAAAAAGATTAATCTTCCCTCCATTGAGATGTCCTGGCACTCTCACTGGAAATCAGTTTAGCTATACATATATGGATTTATTTTTGGATTCTCATTCTCTTCCATTGAACTACATATCTATTTTTATGCCAGCACCACATTATTTTATCTATTTATTTATTTATTTCAGAGAGAGAGAGAGAAAGAGCACAAGCATGGGAGGGAGGGGAAGAGCGGGACACACTCCTCACTGAGCAGCGAGTCCTATGTGGGGCTCCATCCCAAGACCTCAAGATCATGACTTGAGCTGACGGCAGATGCTTAACAGACTGAACCACCCAGGCGTTCCAGTACCATCCTATTTTGATTACTGTACTTTGTCACATAAGTAAAAAATAGGACAGGAAAAAATACCATGTGATCATCTCAGTAGTTTTTGGAGTTAGTCTTGAAATCAGGAACTGAATTCTCATTTCTTTTTTGATATTGTTTTGGCTATTTTGAATTACTTGCAAATAAATATAAATTTTGTAGTGGGCTTATCGAGTTCTAGAAAAAAAGGTGAAATTTTGTAGGATTGTTTTGGAACTGTAGATCATTTTGGGAAATATTGCCATCTTAATAATATTATATTTTCCAATCCATAAATATGGATGCCTTTTGATTTATTTAACTCTTTAGCTGATTTCAAAACTATTTTGTGTTTTTCAATGAAGGATTTTGTACTTCCTTGGTTAAATGTACTCACAAGTATTTTATTCTTTGTGATGCTATTATATATAGGAATGTTTTCTTATGTTTCAGTTTGTGATCCTATTATATTTGGGAATGTTTCTAATATTCTCACTTTTGAATTGTTCATTCAAAGTGTATTCAAATACAACTGTTTTTGTATCTTGTAGACTAAAACTTTGTGGAACTCAATTATTAACTCTAATAAGTATTTTTGTGGGTTAGTTATGCTTTTTTATTTATGAGACCATGCCATCTGTGAATTGAGATAGTTTTGCTTCTTTCCGTGCTGGATGCTTTTTTATTTGTTTTTCTTGCCTTGCCGCTCTGACTAGAAATTTCAGTAAATGTTGAATAGAATGATGATAGCAGCATCCCTGGCTTGTCCTTATGGTAGTGGAAAAGCTTTCAGTCTTACTATTCATGGGAAGTTAGCTATGGGTTTTCATAAATGTCCTTTATCAAGATGAGGAAGTTATAGTATAGTGCTATTTTGTTGAATATGTTGGTCATAAAAATGATGTTAGATTTTGCCAAAATTTCTCTGGGTTTACCAAGATCATATGGTATTTTTTCCCCCTCTTACCTTCTCTTTATGCAGTGTATTATGTTAAACTATTTTTAAATGTTGAACCACCTGCTGTTTCTTGGGATAAATCTTAGTCATTGTATGTAATCTTTTTAATATGCTGCTGGATTTAGTTTGCTAGTATTTTGCTGAGGATTTTCCAATCTCTATCCATAAGGGATACTGATCTGCAGTTTAATTTTATTGGGTGGCCTTTGCTTGGCTTTGGTATTACGGTGTTACAGATCTAATAAAATGAGTTAGGAAGTGCTGTCTCCCATTGTATTTTTTTGGGAGAATTTGAGAAATAATGGTATTTTTCTTCAAATCTTCTATAGAATTCACTAGTGCTTATGGGCCATTGTTGGGAGGTGTTTGATTGCCTGTTTAGTCTCTTTATCTATAATAAGTCTATTCAGATTTTCTGTTTTTGAATCAATTTGGTAGTTTGTGTTTTCTAAGTCTTATTCTGTTGTCATTTCGGTATCTACATTTTTGGTGTGTCTTTGTTATAGGATTTTTATTTTTATTTAATTTCTGTAAGGTTAGTAATATCTCCACTTTTGTTCTTAATTTTAGTAATCTTGAGTCTTTCTTTTTCTGTTCAGTCTAGCTAAAGGTTTGCAAATTTTAAAAACCAATTTTTGGCTTAATTGATTTGGCTTTATCCCTAATCTCTATCTCATTTATCCATACTCTAAATTTTATTATTTACTTCCCTCTGCTTGCTTTGGGTTAAGTTTGTTCTTCTTTAGATTCTTTAATTTTTAATTTTTATTTTTTAAACATTTTGTTTAAATTCAACTAATTATCATCTAATGTATTATTGATTTCAGAGATACAGGTCTCTGATTCTTTAGTCTTATATAATACCCAGTGCTCAGGCGCCTGGGTGGCTCAGTGGGTTAATGCCTCTGCTTTCGGCTCAGGTCATGATCTCAGGGTCCTGGGATCGAGGCCCGCATCGGGCTCTCTGCTCAGCAGGGAGCCTGCTTCCTCCTTTCTCTCTGCCTGTCTCTCTGCCTACTTGTGATCTCTCTCTCTCTCTGTCAAATAAATAAATAAAATCTTAAAAAAACACACACACAAAAAAACATTAAAAAAAAATACCCAGTGCTCATTACATCACATGCCCTCCCTGATATCTATCATTACTTCATTCCTCCACTTCCTTCCCCTCCAGCAACACTCAGTTTGTTTTCTATGATTAAGAGTCTCTTATGGTTTTTCTTCCTCTCTGGATTCAACTTGTTTTATATTTTCCTCTCTTCCCCTATGATCTTCCATTTTGTTTCTTAAATTCCACATATTAATGAGAGCATATGATAATTGTCTTTCTCTGATTGACATATTTCTCTTAGCATAATATCCTTCCACCAATGCCATTGAAAATGGCAAGATTTCATGTTTGATGGGTGTATAATATTCCGCTGTGTGTGTGATATATGCAAGTAATATATATATTTTTATCCACTCATCTGTCAGTGGACATCTAGACTCTTTCCATAGTTTGGCTATTGTAGATAAACATTGGGGTTTCTTTTCTTTCTTTCTTTTCTTTCTTTTTTTTTTTTTTGGTAAAGTTTTTTAATCATTTATCTGACAGAGAGAAACACAGGGAGAGAGGGAACACAAGCAGGGGGAGTAAGAACAGGAGAAGCAGGCTTCCCACTGAGCAGGGAGCCCAATGCAAGGCTAGATCCTGGGATCCCGGGATCATGACCTGAGCTGAAGGTAGATGCTTAATGACTGAGTCACCCAGGTGCCCCTACATTAGGGTTTATTAAGGTAGAAGTTTAAGTTACCAAATTTATTTTTTTAAAAACACAAAAAATAAAATAAAATAGGTACCTGTGAATTTTCCACATCCATATTTTATCATTTTCTAGTTTTGTTCTATTGCTGTCAAAGAACATGCTTTGTATGACTCAACTTAAATTTATTGAGACTTATTTTGTGACCTAACATATGGTCTACCCTGGAGACTATTCCATGTAATCCTGAGAATAATATGCATTTTCCTGTTGTTGGGTGGAGAGTTGTAGACATACCAGGTAGGTCTTCTTGCTTTGTAATGTTGTTTAGGTCTTCTACTCCCTTACTTATATTCTATATTATTCTAGTTATTGTAGAAAGTGGGATTAAATTCTCTGTTATTGTTAAATTGTCTATTTTCCCTTTAATTCTGTCAATATTTGTTTCATGTATTTTGGAGCTCTATTTTTACATGCATGTATACTTTATCATTGTTACATCATTTTGAAGGATTGGCCCTTTGTCATCATATAATAACCTTCTTTATCTCCTACACAATTTTCATATTAAAATCTATTTTGGGGCACCTGGGTGGCTCAGTTGGTTAAGTGACTGCCTTCAGCTCAGGTCATGATCCCGGAGACCTGGGATCGAGTTCCACATTGGGTTCCCTGCTTGGCGGGAAGCCTGCTTCTCCCTCTCTCACTCCCCCTGCTTATGTTCACTCTCTGGCTGTGTTTCTCTCTGTCAAAAAAATAAAATCTTTTTTAAAAAAACCTATTTTGCCTGAAATTAGTATAGCCACTATCTAGTTCTCTTTCAATAACATTTGCATGGGCTATCCATTCTTTTACTTTCAACTCTTTTGTATTTTTGAATATAAGATATGTCTCTTGCAACTAGCATGTAGTCATGTTTCATTATTCATTGTTCTAATCTCTATTTTTTAATTGATGACTTTATTCCTTTTGTTTAATATAATTCCTGCTGGAAAAGAGGACTTACTTTTCTCAATTTTATATTTATTTTCTCTATGTCTTATTGCTTTTGTTCCTCAATTTCTCCTTCTCTGCCTTCTTTTTTGTAAAATAAATATTTTCTAATATGTCATTTTAATTATCTATTATTTTCATTACTCTATATATTTGATTTATTTTCTTATGGCTGTCTTGGAGGTTACAGTTAACATCTTAACTTTTAACAATCTAATTTGGGTTAATACCAGTTTAATTTCAGTAGCATACAAAAACTTTGATTCTATATAGCTCCATCCACCACCTTTATATTGTTATTGTTATAAATTAATATTTGCATATTATGTGCCCATCATTATAAAAGATTTATGATTATTTTTCTCTGCTAGTTATTTATTGTATTTATTGTGTTGTAATTCAGAGGACTTTTACAAAAAATAAATTTATTTACACTGTTTTAGGTAACTATAAACCTACTTTTATAAGAATTCTTAATCTCTTCATGTAGATTCAAATTACTGTCTAATGTCTTTTTGTTTCAGTTGGAAGAATTGACACTCTTTAGCATTTCATGTAGGAAAAGTCTATTTGTGAAAAACTCTCAGTGTCTGTTTACCGTGGGACATCTTATTTTCTCCATTTCTGAAGACTAATTTTGCCAAATATAGAATTTTTGATGCATAGATTGCTCACTTATTTTTTCAGTATTTCAAATATGTCATCCCACTGTCTTCTGACTTCAGTGGTTTCTGATGATAAGCCATCTCTTAATCTTTTTAAGTATCCCTTGTTCAAGTTAAGATCCAGCTTTCTTGTTGCTTTCAAGATTTTCTCTGCCTTTGGCTTTTGACAGTTTCATCATAATGCGTCTCAGTGTGGGACTTTTTAGATTTATACTATTTGGAACTTCTTGAGGTTCTTTTATGTGTAAATTAATGTTTTTAACAAATATTCTTTTTATTCTTTATTCTTTTATTCTTTAAATATTCAAATATTCTTTTTCCCCATTTATCTCTCTCCTTTCCTTCTGAAACTTATTTTATGTATGTTAATATGTTTGCGCTGGTGTTCCACAGGTCTCTTAGGTGCTACTTATTTTGCTCCAATTTTTTTTCCTGTTCTTCAGGCTTTAGAAACTTAACTAATCTATATTAAAATTTGCTGATTTTTGTCCCTACTTGACTGAATCTGCTGTTGAATGCCTCTGGTGAGTTTTGTATTTTAGTTATTGTACTTTTCAGCTCCAGAATTTCTATTTGATTCATTTTTACAACTTCTAAATTTGTATTAATATTTTATCTCTCTTTTTAAAAAGATTTTATTTATTTATTTGACAGAGAGAAACACAGCGAGAGAGGGAACACAGGCAGAGGGACTGAGAGAGGAAGAAGCAGGCTTCCCGCCGAGCAGGAAGCCTGATGTGAGGCTCGATCCTGGGTCTCCAGGATCAGGACGTGAGCCGAAAGCAGTCGCTTAACCAACTGAGCCACCCAGGTGCCCCTAATATTTTCTCTTTGATAAGATATTATTCTCACTGTTCTTTAGTCATGATTTCCTTTAGATCTTTGAATATATTTAAAATAGTTCATTTAAAGGATTTATATACACACAGCAATATCAGAGATTACCCAGGGACTGTTTATATGAATTACTATTTTCTTCTACATGGGCCATACCTTCTTGTTTGTCTGCATATCTAATATTTTTGTTGTTATTGAAAACTGGACATTTTAAATCAGATAGAAACTATGGAATTCAGATCCTTTCCCTTCTCAGGGTTTGTTTTTCTCCTTTGTTGTGGTAGTTGTTTTTGTTCATTTAGTGACTTTTCTAAAATAATATTGTAAAGTCTGTATTCTTTATCATGTGTGATCAATGAAGTACCTTTTCTGTTTTGTTAGCAACCAGCTAGTCATTAGACCAGGATTTCTTTACGTGTCTGGAACCAAAAATATCTCCTAGACTCTTTGTATGTGCCATGACATGCCTTAATGCACTTTATATCTTATTGTTTACTTCATGCTGATGGTTAGCCAGAAGGGAAAGATTAAAGCCTTTTTTAGGTCTTTTCTGAGCATTTGCACTGTCTTATACCTATGTGTAGGCTTCTAGATTTCCTGGAATATATTGGAGCTTTTCAAAGTCTTTTCTTCCCCCAAACATTTCATTCTTCCATCGTTTATCCCAAGCTTTTGGTTAGTCTATTGTTTGCTCCACCTGTTTTTTATTGCACCAGGCAATGGTGACTAACATATTTGCCTGTGAATGATTTTGACAAATGCCCCTTTGATAGCCACCTCAGCTCTTGGAGAGTCTCAAGTTATGAGAGATTAAGGCAAGCTCTTTGAGCTTCTCCTTCAGAGACCTACAAGGCAGATCAAAATAAGCAGTCACCATTCTTTCTGATTGGGGTCTACTTGGCTCCCTCCTGTAGTGATACTTGTACTAGAAACATAGAATGTCTTTTTCAGTGTCACCATTAAGCTGAGGGGGATGTGATGTGATGAGAGCAAATTAAAATAGCACAACACTACCTTTACCAAGATTCAGCTGATGTTTCCTGAATAAGGATTTTCCTGATTTCTGCAGGGTTTTGTTTACTTTCCAAAAACCTAAAGGCATCAATTCAAATAGCCTTTGCAAGCTTTTCAAATGTTTTTATGGAAAATGGAATTTTGGACTTCCTTCCTCTGCCATTTTTTGTTCTGTTGGAAATTTCTTTTGAAATAAGTCACTCTTATTTAATGTGCTGTTTAAATAGCTGAGACAATCCTCATTCCTTTCCAGTTAGAAGCAGCATTTTATTTTCACAACTTCTGGTTCATTTTCCTCCTACGTTATTCTGAAACAGATATGAAGTGACTTACAAATACCCATATGCCACTCAAAACATCTATTAAGACTAAAAAATGTTAGAAAAGGGGAACTATCAGAGTCAAATTGTCAGTTGAACTCAGGAAGAAGGGTGCAGAAATGTACAATGTAAGAATAGCTTCACACATGGTATCAAGCACTATTTGGGATAGAGTAAACGTACTAAACTGGCTGGAATGAAAGATTCAGATGTAGAAAAATGTTGATATCAATAAGAGTGACATTTTTCTGATACTAAAAAACATAAATTACAATTTGGAAAAGGAATGAATTTCTATCAAACGTCTGTAGTTTAAGAGTTTAAAATCATTTCCAACATCTTGTTTCACAATATAGTTATGAGTAACTATATTGCCATAAACTCAGCAAAAAGTATCTCCAATGCATAAACAAGGACAAAGGATGAAAAATTAAAAGTTGGTAGTTTTGGTGATGATATAAAAATCAGAGCTAGCTTTCTGCAGTCTGACATACTCTTGCTTTTCGAGACTGGTAGGAAAATACAACAATTAAGAGTGGCATGTACAATGTTGGCATAAATGGACAAAGTGAAATATCAAGTATATACTAAATGTTTAATAATATTACTTCTTGAGATATTGGATTTCCAACTTCATCATCATTATTATTATTTAGACTATACTACAATTAGTGGATTATTAAGTGGACTTAAAATACATTTTAAAGATTTTAGAGAGAGAGAGATCACAGGCAGAGAGAGGAGGAAGCAGGCCCCTGCTGAGCAGAGAGCCCAATGTGGGCCTCAATCCCAGGACCCTGAGATCATGACCTGAGCCGAAGGCAGAGGCTTTAGCCCACTGAGCCACCCAGGTGCCCTAAAATACATTTTAAAAATAAAATAACATAATAACATGATATTGTATCTGTGCTATAAAATTTTATGGCTCATTCCTTTGACACTTATTTATTATGTATTAAAACTCATTTATATAACCATTTGTCTATTCAACCATATATTTACTCATTAAAATACTTATAAATATATTCTCTTTAATTCTTGGGGATAAAATTGTGAAGACTTAGCTCTCTGCATTTACTTGCATACAATTGGGAGAAACACGAAACTTGAAATAACACCCAATAAAACTTACTAATTTATTGGAATATGGAGGATGATATTCCTTAACTGGTTTGTCCAATGAGTAGCATGCCGGAGCTACTCAGTTGAAAAACAAGGAAAAAGAGATGAGAAGCGACCATGGGTGAAATTTTAGATCTTTTGAGAACTCTAAGTGCATATATACAATAGGTAGTTAGCCACAACACTGTACCAGATGTCATGGGCAGTCCAAAAGAATAAAACATGTTTCTAGTCCTTAGTGGCTTTATGCGTAAGTTGAGAGAAGAAGACATTTACATGTAAAAGTAAAATAAGAAGATGAGATAT
Source organism: Spilogale gracilis (assembly GCA_004023965.1). Lineage (NCBI taxonomy): Eukaryota > Metazoa > Chordata > Mammalia > Carnivora > Mephitidae > Spilogale > Spilogale gracilis. The sequence goes on from PITA01004796.1 coordinate 93,427, forward strand.
CACTAGAGAGTAAGAAAATTATACAACTGAGCTATATACACATAGGATATTACTATTTATAAGGGAGAGTAAACTGTACGCACAGCAGATAAGGGATCAATTCATGAAGACTTGAAGGCCTGAAAAGGATGGTGCATAAGAAGTTAGATTTGGGTAAGTAGGGGGAAGTAACTTGAAAATAGAGAAATTTATTGGGGGGCTGGAAAATGATATTTTTGGTACATAAGGATCATCAAGAAACAGTCTAGCCTCCCTTTTAGTTACTGATAGCTATTATATGTATTACTTTCAAATTTTCTAATTTCAGAAACTGCCCTAATTGTTTATTTATTTATTTAATATTATTTAGAAGATACAAGTGTTTCTTTTCATATCTAATACATTTTCATTATTAATTGTCATATGTCAAGGTCACTGACTTTTTCTTTTAAATATTCAAATGTGTATGTGAATCACATTAATTACTGTATCTATAACATTTAGACTCATAAGAAAGGAGGAAAAATATTGAAGTCTTACTGATTTAAAAAAATGGAAGAGAAATAGTTAAAATCTTTTTCAAAATAATTCCTACTAAGGAAAATATGGCCATAAAGAAATATTTTCTGAACTTGAAGAATACTAAGATTAGACTGAATATACAGCATTTATTCAACTGCAACATAACAGTGATTGATATAGTGAAGATTTAATTAATATTTAACATTTCTGGCCAAGAACAATGACAAAATGAATGGACTTAAAAGGATATAGTATAAATACATTTGTAAAAATCACATAACTAGTAAGAAGTGAGAAAATGGCAAACCATGTGACTTATTCAACATTGGCATGAGATTCACCTCTCCAGCATCTTTATAATTTATTAAGTTTTCAATGTGTTTTATGGACAAAGGAATATCTTGTTCAGTAGAATGATATATACATGTTACTACTATTAAAATTGTTAATTCTCATATGCTTGCAAACAATAAATGATTAAAAAGTAACATGCAGGGACATCTCTTCAACTTTGGATTCTGAACATCCACCAGATTGAATGAGGATATGGTCCATTTTTAATATGTATCAGATGGTATTTTGCTGATGAAGTTCACATAAGAAAAACAAAATTAAAATACAAAACATTGCTACACATTTGAATCTGTGCTAATATTAAGGAAATGGCAATTTTTTAAAAAAAAGGCTCATAGGAGACAAAAACAGAAAGTATAAGCTAAAATAATTTAAATTCATATATAGCAACTTTATGTAAAAACTGAAAAGAATTTGGGAAATAATAATACATTTTTCATAAATATAGTGTCATTACATGCTTAAGTTAACTATATTAGGATATGACATAGGCATAATATTTTTGGAGAATTGAATGCTTGGTCTTTAGCCTTTACAAGGTATTTGCTAGATGTCTTCTATAACAAAATAAGTTACTACTGCCAAGAATTGACTACTGAAGTTACAAACTAAGGTGGATTCTCTGGTTGAAAATTACAAACTGTTATCATCCACTGAGATTTAGGACGACTTCACAGAGCCAGCACAGGCCTAATTGGATATAATATATATATAAGGGTTCTCTAGAGAGAGATTCCCATTTTATTTCCTCACCCAAGCTGAGAATCATACCATGTGGATTATTAAAAATGCCCATGGGGTGTGAAGGGTAGAAATCTATTTAAGCTTTAAAAGTTTCCAAGAATTCAAATGGTATGGTTTTGAGTAGCTATCTTTATTTCATCAGATAAAAATTAATATCTTTTATAATTAGAGCTGGATTTTGCCCTGCTTTAAAACAGTATCATTTGTGAAAATGATGGTTTTATAGATGGAGCTGATATAGAGTTGTTTATACTTTAATTAATTGCTAGAACCTTTAGTTCTCTTTTTATCTCACCAGAATGTCGGTGCCTGCTTTTACATGAAAACAGCTGGTCAATTCAAAATTACCAATGGTTCAAATTTATTTAACAGACACACACACACACACAGACACACACAGACACACACAGACACACACACACACACACACACACACTCTCACACACACACAGACAGTCTCCCAGCACATATCAAATGTCTCTCTGGTGCAAACACTAACTTGAGAAAATTACTCATCAAATTAGTAAAAGAAACAAAATGGAACAAAGATGAACAAAAAAAATGAACTAACAAAATTGATAAATCAAAAATACCACCTGTAACCTTCTTTATCTAACCAAAATATATCTTTGAACACCAAAGAATTAGTGAAGGGGATGTTTTGATATATTTAATATACAGATATTTAAAAACTTCTAATAAAAGATGTACACACACACACACACACACACACACAGATATATCAAAACTCCCCATAAAAGCCAATGTTTCAAATGTTTTCTCTACAATTTCAAATTTAAAAGATAACTTGCTAATAAAAAGCAATACTTAAATTGGATTTTCTTAATTTCTCTTCTTCATTTTGACTGAGTTGCTAGTGAGTACTGATAATGTTCACAAGACAAGCAGCAAGAGAGAAAGAGAAATTAAGCAACTGGAGAATATATCAACTGATTGGTCTATCCTTGAATAATTGAGGGTTCCCTATATTTCCCTTAATAGTCATAGAAGATAGGTATTAGAAACTGAAAGTTATGAAGCTTGATGTGCATTCCGTGGAAGAAGATATTTTAAATTACTGGCTAATATGTATATGTCTACATATTATGATAAGGGTGCTTACAAACAACAGCCTAGCAAACCTGTAAGGTCTCTCAAATTTTGAGATCTTGGAAAGGGAGTTGATTTAAATCCAATCAACTGATTTTCCAAATAAATATGACCTTTTCAAGATTCATGTGATTATGTAACATTTTCTAATATTCAAAACTGGCTAACCCAGTCATGCAACATCACATTATATTTTAAGGAGAAAAAAAATCAACACAATAATTTTTTCCTTATTAACACATGAAATATCAGTTAGAGATTCTCAAAAAAATAATTGACACTCTGAACTCCTTAAATGAAATATTTTAATTAGTTTGGTTAGCAAGGCTTAAATAGATTGTAGCACCCTTGAGCCAGGGGAACCTGCCTATGTCTATAGTAGAGTGTAGCTTTGGTCAAAAAACACTCCTTTGTGAAGTAATTCTGCACATATCATTACTGAAATAAACTAAAAATTATCAAATTATTTAACATGCATAATACCAAAGTCCAAGGGATTTCACATAAAACATTAGACAGATTTTAGTTAATTAGGCAGAGCCCTTGATTATTAGGTTCAAATTTAAAATGGTCCACAAGTGCATGTTATGAAGAGAGAAGAGGAAGAAGTCTACTGGTAGAAAAAATATCAGCACGAGGAAAATAAAAATAAAATAGATTATATCATGAATTGAAATTGGAGTATCATGATGGTCTGAGGAGACTAGTCTATTTTTGCCCTCTGCTCTTTGAGCAGCATCCTTTGTATGCCTTCCTTTCCTAGTCTGCAATATGAAGGACTGAAATTAAGAAAGGTTTCATTTCTAACACTCCATAAATCAAGGATAAAATGTGTTCACAATATTACAACAGCAATGACACCAGGTTTTTATAAGAACTTAGCCTATGAGATAAAATATTAACATTTTATATATATTGCATAATTTGAAATTTATAGAAATCTTTTGAGGTTGGCTTTATTTTATCCATTTAACAGCTGTGGGAACTGGGAATCATTTAGTGGGTTGTGATCAAGCCAAAATTGAAAGCTGTATTTTTTTGTTGTTATTGTTCTAAATATTCTTTCTGCTAAATCATAGGTTTTTGAGAGAAAAATAATGAGATAGCAAAACAAAAACAAAAACAAAACATAGCTTAATTTGAGAAAAGGAGGTGCAAGCTTCAAAATGACAACTCTATTGTGGAAAACCAACAAGCAACAGATGCCTTATTGAAAGAGGGCCAGTAGGCTCATGGCATCCTCATTGTGTAACAAAGGGCACCACCTATTTATAGAATGTGTTTTCTTAAAACACACCATTACTCAAAGTCATAACAAATTCTCATGTGAAAATGATGAAGGATAAGGTCAGGAAGAGAATTTCCAGGTATGTGGACACTGTAGATTTATAACTCTCATTAAAATTCTTGAGGCAGCAATGGTGTGACCTAGAAAGATACAATGTGGAAGAAAAAGAGTGAAGAAGTTCCACTGTGATACAAAAGTAAATAAATAGCAAGAAACAACAAAAAACATGACAAAGAAAACAGCACTGTTACTATGAAAAATGCATAAAGAATATAACAATTAATGCATAAAAGGAGAGATACCTAAGTTCATACCTTGACTTGGGTCATAAAAATCACTAAGCTGGAGATCTTCTCTATGTTACCCTACCAGATAAGCAATATCTCATGGTTAGGCAGAATGGAAGAACAACCATTCTCTCCTGGGTAAATGCCAGGCCAAACTCAAAGTAAGAAACCAACAATACAAGTGTCAAATACTGAAAATTACATCAGTGGCAGCAGAAATGGTATTTCTTGAAATTTAGTTAATGAAAAGGATTCCATATTCCATCCATAGTCATTTTATTCCATTGGGCAGGTGACTACAGAATACCCCCACCCCCCAAAAATCTGCTCTACACAAGAGTATATGTTGGTAAAATCTATTTTCCTCTTGGTTTGAACCTGAAACTCTGACTAAACTTACTTAATTACAAAAATAAGTCAATGATAATTTAGCCCATATTTAAAATAAGATAAGATACATGTCTTTGGCTTGAATGGATCTGAGAGATGTTGAACAAATTAGATTCTATACCATATATGTTTATTTTTATATGGTTTTTTTTTGAATGGTTAGTTGAATGGATTAATTAGATGATGGTTTATTTTTTTTAAGATTTTATTTATTTATTTGACACACAGAGAGAGATTACAGGTAGGCAGAGAGGCAGGCAGAGAGAGAGAGAGGGGAAAGCTGAGCAGAGAGGCCAATACGGGGCTTGATCCCAGGACCCTGAGATGAAGGCAGAGGCTCAATCCTCTGAGCCACCCAGGCATCCCTAGATGATAGTTTCTAAGTATCATGTTGAGCTAGGAGTTGTATTTTTAGCAAGGCATTGCTTGAAAATTGTCAATCAGACACTTGCTGATGGATATCTACACTCTACCTCAGTAGAGTCTCGCACCATTAGTTATTGTGCCCAATAATATGTAGTCTCTAAGATCCCAAAGTACCAAACAACCTAAAAATTATTTCTAAAATGATGTTTTAAAAGTCAGCCATGCTTATGGAGGTAATCACATTTTTTTTAATGCACCTGACCTACAAGAATAAAAACTAAAGTCACTAACTTAGAGGGGGAAAAAGTGTGCACACATAATTTTCCAGGTCAAAAAATTGCTGGGAAGGTCTTGCTCTCTGGTAAAAGAAATCATATCCTCCTTACCCTTTACTTGGAGCCAGAATGCCTACAAACTCTCACAACACAACTAGTTGTTTCCTTTATGTGTTTATTCTCCTAAGCTGAAAAAGGCAGTCACTGATTGGATTCACTAGTATCTAAAAGTTTACACTACAAATTACAATTCTTTAAAAATTATTTTTTCCTAAATGATTTATCTATTAAAAGTCATTCAATGTATTTGTACTTTCTATGGGATAATCTGAGATTCTCAGAATGGCATAAAACTCTCTATGATATCTGTCACCTTACTTTCTCTGTCCATCATTTCCCACTTCTCTCCCATCTCAAAACTTACAGTCCCACAAAACCAAGAACTTTATACAGTGAACCCTTGAATAAAGCAGAAGTTAGAAACACCAACCCCAATGCAGTTGAGAATGTGTATACAACTTTTGACTGCCCCAAATCTGAACTATTAGTAGCCTATGGTTGACCAGAAGCCTACCAGTAACATAAATAGTTGATTAACTTATATTTTGCATATTATATGTGTGATATATTGTATTCTTACAATAAATAAGCTAAATAAAATAAAATGTTATTAGAAATCATAAAGGAAGAGAAAATACATTTACAGTGCTATATCAAAATAAATCCACTTTTAAGTGGACCTGACTAATTCAAATCTGTGTGGTTCAAGGGTCAACTATAATTACCTAAACATGGTGTGTTATTTCATGCTTTGTGCTATGGTACACACTGCTCTATATTCCCAGAATTCTTCTCCATCTTCTCCATGCATGTACTATGGAAACACCTTCTGCCTTCTCTGACTCCTGCATAAACCCATGATTCTTATTTCCTCCTAGGTTACCATTGGAACTCATATGTGCCTCAAACATAGTATGCTTGCCATATTTTTTCACAAGTGTGTCTACTTAAGAACCATAATGGACTGAGAATATGCATATTCTCAGACCACAATGTTTTGAAATTGGAACTCAATCACCAGAAAAAGTTTGAAAGAAATGCAAACACTTGGAAACTAAGGACTATCTTGCTTAAGAATATTTGGGTCAGCCAGGGAATCAAAGAAGAACTTAAACAATTCATGGAAACCAATGAGAATGAAAACATATTGGTCCAAAACCTATGGGATACTGCAAAGGTGGTCCTAAGGGTGAAATGCATAGCCATCCAACCTGCACTCAAAAACAAAAACAAAAACAAAAACAAAAACAAAAAATCCCAAATACACAAACTATCCTTACATCTTAAAGAACTGAAGAAAGAACAACAAATAAAGCCTAAGCCACACATGAGAAAGTAAATATTTAAGATTAGAACAGAGATAAATGAATTAGAAACCAGAAATACAGTAGAACGGATCAATGAAACTAGAAGCTAGTTCTTTGGAAGAATTAATAAGATCAATAAACCACTGGCCAGACTTATCCAAAAGAGAAAGGACCCAAATTAATAAAACTATGAATGGAAGGAGAGAGATCATGACTAGCACCAAGAAAATAGAAACAATTATCAGAATTTATTATCAACAACTATATGCCAATAAACTAGGCAACCTGGAAGAAATGGATGCTTTCCTGGAAACCTATAAACTATGAAGATTGAAGGGTGCCTGTGTGGCTCAGTTGGTTAAGCGACTGCTTTCGGCTCAGGTCATGATCCTGGAGACCCAGGATCAAGCCCCACATCGGGCTTCCTGCTCAATGGGAAGCCTGCTTCTCCCTCTCTCAGTCCCTCTGCTTGTGTTCCCTCTCTAGCTGTGTTTCTCTCTGTCAAATAAATAAATAAAATCTTTAAAAGAAAAAAAAAACTATGAAGATTGAAACAGGAACAAATTGGAAACCTGAATAGACCAATAGCCAGTAATGAGATTGAAGTACTGATCAAAAACCTCCCAAAAAATAAGAGTCCAGGACATGATGGATTCCTTGTGGGAATTCTACTGAACATTCAGAGAAGAAATAATACCTATTCTCCTGACACTGTTTCAAAAAATAGAAACAAAATGAAAATTCCCAGACTCATTTTATGAGGCCAAAACCAGGCAAAGACCCCATGAAAAGGGAGAATTTCACTCCAATATCTCTGATTAATATGGATGCCAAAATTCTCAACAAGATCCTACTTAATAGGACCCAATACTACATTAAAAGGGTTACTCATCACAACCAGGTGAGATTTATGCCAGGGATGCAAGGGTGGTTCAACATTTTCGAATCAATCAATGTGATAGAATATATTAATAAGAGGAGAAAGAACCATATAGTCCTCTCAATTGTGCAGAAAAAGCAGCTGACAAAATACAGAATTATTTCCTAACTAAAACTCTTCAAAGTATAGGGATAGAGGGAACATTCCTCAATTCCATAAAAACTATCTAGGAAAAGTCCACAGTGGATATCATTCTCAATGGAGAAAAGCTGAGAACCTTTCCCTGAAGATCAGGAATATGATAAGGATGCCCATTCTCTTTTTATTTTTTTATTATTTTATTTTATATTTTTAAATTTTTTAAAATATTTTCACTGTTCCAAGATTCATTGTTATGACCCACACCCAGTGCTCTATGCAATACATGTCCTCAATACCCACCACCAGGCTCACCCATTCCCCCACCCCCACCCCTCCAAGACCCTTAGTTTGTTTCTAAGTTAAAAGTTTCTTGTGTTTCATCTCCTTCCCCGATTTACCCCCTTCCCATTTCTTTTCCTTCTCCAACTGTCCTCCATATTACTCCTTATGCTCCACAAGCAAGTGAAACCATATGATACTTGACTTCCTCTGCTTGGCTCATTTCACTCAGCATAATCTTCTCCAGTCCAATCCATGTTGCTACAAAAGTTGGGTATTCATCCTTTCTGATGGAGGCATAATATTCCATTGTATATATGGACCATATCTTCTTTGTTCATTAATCCGTTAAAGGGTACCTTGGCTCTTTCCATAGTTTGGCAATTGTGGCCATTGCTGCTATGAACATTGGGGTACATATGGCCCTTCTTTCCAATACATCTATATCTTTGGGGTAAATACCCAGTAGTGCAATTGCAGGGTCATAGGGTAGCTCTATTTTTAATTTTTTAAGGAACATCTTTTCCAAAGCGGCTGCAAAACTTGCATTCCCACCAACAATGTAAGAGGGTTCCTCTTTTTTTGAAGCCTCTCTAACACTTGTTGTTTTCTGTCCTGTTAATTTTGACCATTCTAACTGGTGTAAGGTGGTGTCTCAATGTGGTTTTGATTTGAATTTCCCTGATAGCTAGTGATGACAAACATTTTTTTATGTGTCTGTTAGCCATTTGTATGTCTTCTGTGGAGAAATGCCTCTTCATGTCTCCTGCCCCTTTTTTTTTTAATGTGGTGATCCTTATTTTAGGTTTTTGAGTTTGAGGAGTTCTTTATAGACCTTGGATATCAGCCCTTTGTCTGTAGTGTCATTTGCAAATATCCTCTCCCATTCCATGGGTTGCCTCTTTGTTTTGCTGAATGTTTCCTCTGCTGTGCAGAAGCTTTTTATTTTGATGAAGTCCCAAAAGTTCACTTTCACTTTTGTTTTATTTGCCTTTGGAGACGCATCTTGAAAGAAGTTGCTGTGGCCAATGTCAAAGAAGTTACTGCCTATGTTCTCCTCTAGGATTTTGATAGATTCCTGCCTCACGTTGAGGTATTCCAACCATTTTGAGTTTATCTTTGTGTGTGGCATAAGAGAATGGTCTAGTTTTATTCTTCTATACGTAGCTGCCCAATTTTCCCAGCACCATGTATTGAAGAGACTGTCTTTTCCACTGCATATTTTTTCCTGCTTTGTCGAAGATGATTTGACTGTAGAGTTGCAGGTACATATCTGGACTCTCTACTCTGTTTAAATGGTCTATGTATCTGCTTTTGGACCAGTACCATGCTGTTTTGGTGATCACAGTTTTGTAATAAAGCTTGAAATTAGGGAACGTGATGCCCCCAGCTTTGTTTTTCTTTTTCAACATTTCTTTAACAATTCAGGGTCTTTTCTGGTTCCATATAAGTTTTAGGATTGTTTATTCCAGCACTTTGAAAAATGCTGGTGGAATTTTTATCAGGATGACATTGAAAGTATAGATTTCTCTGGGAAGTATAGATATTTTCACAATGTTTATTCTTCTGATCCATGATCATGGAATGTTCTTCCATCTTTTTGTGTCTTCTTCAATTTCTTTCATGAGTGTTCTATAGTTCCTCGAGTACAGATCCTTTACTTCTTTGGTAAGGTTTATTCCTAGGTATCTTATGTTTTTTGATGCTATAATAAATTCTCTGATTTTCCTTTCTATATTTTCTTTGTTAGTATATAAAAACACAACTGATTTCTGTGCATTGATTTTGTATCCTGTCACATTACTGAATTGTTGTATGAGTTCTAGTAGTTTGGGGGTAGGGTCTTTTGGGTTTTCCATATAAAGTATCATGGCATCTGCAAAGAGAGAGTTTGACTTCTTCTTTGCCAATTTGAATACTTTTTATTTCTTTTTGTTGTCTTATTGCTGTTGCTAGGACTTCTAACACTATGTTGAACAATAGCAGTGAGAGTCAGCACCCTTGTCTTGTTTCTCATCTCAATGGGAAGGATGTCAGTTTTTTTTTTCACATTGAGAATGATATTTGCTGTGGGTTTTTCGTAGATAGATTTTATGAGCTTGAGGAATGTTCCCTTTATCCCTACACTTTGTAGAGTTTAAATCAGGAACAGATGCTGTATTTCGTCAAATGCTTTTTCTGCATCAATTGATAGTACCATGTGGTTCTCTCTTCTCTTATTGATTTGTTCTATAATGTTGACTGATTTGTGAATGTTGAACAACCTTAAGGATCCTCACTCTCACCACTATTGTTCAACATAGGAGAATGTGATGAGAGGTGGTTTATAGTTTGCAGATTTGGGGCAATTCACAGATATGTCTTTTTCTACATTTAATGTGTTTCTACTATAGAAGATTGGGCTTTCTTTAATTCTCCCTAAAAAAACTTGTAACAAGAAAGCCTTATGTTGAGGTATCAAATTGTAAATGAATATAGATAATGGGTTAATAACCATAAAGTACATTGAAAAAATGAACAGCAATGTAAAATGGCAACAGAAAACCAACTATGGTCACATGTAGTATTAACTGGAGAGAATCTAGAAAGCACCAAGTAGTTTATACCTTAAGGTAGAAGTTAGAAATAAGAGCAAGCATCTCAACATCTCACGATTCCTTTGTTAACTTTTAGAATTATGTGATAATTAAATATCACTTTTAAATATTTTAAAACTAACTTTATCTATCTATCTATCTATCATCTATCTATCTATCTATCTATCTATCTATCTATCTATCTATCTATGTATCTATCTATCTATCTATCTATCATCTATCTATTTATTTATCTGGCAGAGAGAAACATAGCTAGAAAGGGAACACAAGCAGGGGGAGTGAGAGAGGCAGAAGCAGGCTTCCCGCAGAGCAGGAAGCCTGATGCCGGTCTCAATCCTGGGACTCTGGGATCATGACCTGAGCCCAAAGCAGATGCTTAATGACTGAGCCACACAGGTGCCCCTTAAATATTTTAAAACTGTGAACAGGAAACTATAATAATTTGATGAAAAGCTTCTTGCTCTCATCATAATATAAACAGAACAATAAACAAAAAATAACTGTACTCTGTTACAATTCTTATCATTTTTCACCAATGAGCATTACAGAGCTTAAATATATATATATATATATATATTTAAAGATTGTATTTATTTGACAGAGAGAAACACAGCGAGAGAGGGAACACAAGCAGGGGGAATGAGAGAGGGAGAAGCAGGCTTCCCGCTGAGCAGGAAGCCCAATGTGGGACTCGATCCCAGGTCTTTGGAATTATGACCTGAGCCGAAGGCAGTCGCTTAACCAACTGAGCCTCCCAGGCGTATATATAAATATATATATAAAGAGTGATCACTGATCTCTACTTTGTAGGTGGAAAACACAAGCAACATTAATAAGATTTTTAGGAAGCATTGTGCACAAAGATACCAAAGAGGGGTAAAAACAGGAGAATCAATAAGTGATAAAAGCAATAGTTAATTGTATTAGATGATAATCATGTACTATTTTAATACTAATTATTTTATAGCTATAATCTTACTATATCCCATGACAATCTTATGAAGTAGTTGCACATTTTACAACTGAAAAAAATGAGATAAAGAATTCAGTCTTCAGATATAGATTCAAGCTTCCTACCACATTTACCCTTAGGGTATTAAATCATTCAAAGGAAGTATGTGAAGTATAAAGGCAGTTTCTGTTGTAATTACAGTTCAACACTGGGTTGGCTGAGGGGTGAAACTTCAGAGTTGTCTAATTTCATTCATTCCATAAATATTTTTTTGAGAATTGCTATGTGCTAAATACATGAACTGTTCTGAAAATCCAAAGTTAAACAAGACCAAATTTACTCCTTGAAGATATATGGCAATTATTATTAATTATTGCTCAATTAGTGTGTAATAAAGATATATCATAAAAATATAATATTATGGAAATGATGGACAAAGAGTTTGTGCTATAAAATTGGTTTCTGAAAATTTGCATAGAAATTTGAAGAGCTAACACTCCATTCTGCCTTACGGGGCTAAGAATGGAAGTGGATAGGGAGATAGACAGAGAAAGATTTATGTTTAAGTTTAGGATTAAAATTCAAGTTAGAGTTTTCTGGGCAAAATAAGAAAGCAGAGAATAAACCTATAAAAAGAACACGATGTGTGAGGGCATGGAAGTTTAGTTCCAGGATTGAGAAGAAATCCTGGCTTGTGCACAGCATGAAGTGTGTTATGGAGTAAATGACAACTGGTGTGACTGGCATGATTATTTGTGCTTAGACTGAGAAAGACCTTATGTAGTATGACTACCTGAACTTATCACATGGAGGAACCGGTTCCACTTACTTTAGCAAGATAACTCTGCAAGCAGTGCATATATATGCAGTGCAAATATATAATATATAAATGTAATATAAATTATAATTATAAATATAATATAAATGGTTAGAATTTGAAATCAATTAATAATTAAATCAATCTAAATTAATTATAATTAAAATTATAAATGTAATATAAATGGTTGAAATTTGAAATCAGGGAGACCAATTCAGTTATTTTCAAAACAGCAGTGTGTAAGAACTGAAGTAGTGGCATTGCAAAAGGAGGAAGAAATTCCAGGGACTGAAAAGTGATAGACTGTCATGACTGGAAATCATGTTGCATATAGCAGTAAGGAAGAGTGATAAAGTTACAGGTAAGATACATACCATTCCTTCATAAATATAGAGAAGTTACAAGGTGCAGGGACTCAAGCATTTTACAAGTTTTAACTCATTTAGGAAGGCCTTGAGTTTTGAACTTGGATAACTGAATCATCCTTCCTATTTCACATGTATAGAATAAAGAAGATGAGAAAACTGTGGGTAAAGGGAGATAATGTGTTTGCTTTTGGGCAGTTTCTGTTGTCTATATTTTCTATCATGCTATTGGTGACATAGATCCCATGTGGAAGAGACAGATCAGGGCTGGAGATATAAATTTATGGCTCTTCCTGTCCATACATCAGTGGTACTTTTTAGAACAAAAAAGGTGGGGGGAGTAAAGTTTGGAATTCTTGGAACATAAATACTCAAGGAAAGGGAGAAAGAGCAAAATAAAGTAAAATGAAAATCACTAGGAAAACGGCAAAAAAGGAGAACATTTAAAGGAAGATATTGTGGTAAAATGTCAGATTTTTCATTCAATCTAAGTAGGATGGGGATGAAAGTAAAAATTTCGGAATTAGGAAGTGGGTGGTTTAGGAGCACATTTCAGTTGCATTAAGCGTGATAAAGTGAATGAGAACTTGGGATAGAGGCCAAGTGGACTATTGCTTTGAGGATTTTGACACAGCAGAAGGAGTTGGAGCTAGAGGGTAAGGACCACAGTATTAAGGTTTCAGGAAAAAACAAAAAACAAAAAACTTCAGCATGTAAACAGAGCAAAAGGAGCCACTGAAGATGGGGAAGCCAAAGGTATAAGGTAGTGACAGAAGGTCAGTGGGCTGCAGAGTGATTATTGATGGAGTGAAATCTTGGGGAAGGCCACAAAGTGAGAGAACAGGTTTATGTAAAAAATGCAGTTTCTCACAGTGTTTATGTCTTCCGTGTTTGGAGTCAATAGCTCATTTTTAATCCTGACTCTCTCACTTGTCAATCATGTGAACCAAGAAGTTACTAAACCTCCATGGGTGTTGGTTTCATATCTGTCAAATGGGAAACTACTAGTACCCCTACCCCTACCTCCAGTGTTACTGGGAAGATCAAATGAGATAAGGCTTGTGAGAACAGGATACACTACTACTGGGTAAGTGTCCTCCAAGAAGTAGCTCTTATATTCAAAACTGAAGTGCAAGGAACTACTGTGGAAAGGAGCAGAATCACTACTCTTTGTGATAAAGCAAGAAGGGAAAGGGGGACAAAAAAACTTCGCAAAGGCTACCTAACAATGAACCTACATTCTAATGCTTTTATTCTTTTATTCTTTTTATATTGTTTATAAGGCAACTTTTTAAAAAGGATTTTAATTTATTTGACAGAGAGAGAGAGATCACAAGTAGGCAGGGAGACAGACAGAGGAGGAAGCAGGCTCCCTGCTGAGCAGAGAGCCCAATGTGGGCCTCAATCCCAGGACCTTGAGATCATGACCTGAGCCAAAGGCAGAGGCTTTAACCCACTGAGCCACCCAGGCGCCCTGTTTATAAGGTAACTTTTAAACATTACATACCTCTAAGGAATATTAACACTCAGTTATTCATTGCTAAGGGAAATAAATATCTGTCTTCTAATTCACAGTAACACTAACCACAACTACTTAGTTTCAACGTTTTTTAGTCTTTGTCTAGATAATGGTTGAAGGCACAGACATCAAGAATCACAAATGATTTTATTAACTACATAGAAATATATGATACTAAAATTTCAGGTTTTTACTTCATCTCCCTGTCTGCCAACTGCAGTGATATAATGTGGGAATGCTTTCTCTGCTTTGCATGGTCCCATGCTGTAGGGATACTTTTGGCACTTCAATAGGAAAAAAAAAAAAGGTAATTTCAGAGTGAATATGACTTGAAAAGGGCTCTGCCCATTGCTAAGAAAAATGGATTCCAGGGTATTTCCTTCTATTGTTAGCAAACACTGCTTCTTTGTTTTATTTTTAACCACTTTATACTCACTCTCATGCAGACTATATTGAAGTCAGGGTAATTTCTTCTCTTATTTTGACTCTTCTTTTAGAGGATTTTATAAGAAAATTATATATGATAGACTCAAGTTTGCGTTCTTCCATTATACTGAACATTTGTAAAGGAATAATTCAGCAATGATACATACCATTGTGGTTGTATATTATGTAGGTAATGGGTAGTCTGTGTTTCAAAGTGATTTTTACAACTATTATCTTATGTAGTCCATGCAAGAGCAAAATACATAATGGCTATATTTCAGGTGAGAAATCTGACAAGATGAAAGCAAAGAAAATTCCCCCGAAGTCAGATAGCAAGGTTAGAAATGCTAAACTGTTAGAAGCTGCATTGTTCACATTGTGAAAAGCTATTCTTAAGCTATTTTTGAGAGCTTTTGTAAAGATTTACTCTTCCATGAAATCACTGAAGAAAAGGATAAACAGAACAAATTCTCACTTTTTCTATTTATTTCTTTCATCAGCACTCTAACATCTATGAAACCGCTTATGTTTAATATGCAATCTGCATGCAGAAGAATGACTTCAACTTAGAAAAAGCAATGATTCAAAGATTTAGGAAGTTTCCTGTGTTTATTTTCTTAAAGGTGAACAGAGGTTAAAAAAAAAAAAAAAGTTAACTAATTGGATGCTTGATGCATCCTGATTGGACATAAACCAAGCAAACTCATAGTCATCTTCTGTGATAAACCATCGAGAGAGAGCTTGTAAGACACATTAGCTATTAGCAAAGATAGGGCAATCAGTGGCATGATATCACACAGAGGTTTTCCATAGTTTGAATCTCATCAAGTTATTCCAGGCTCTTTTCTCCTGTCTCCAAATATACTTTGAATTGCCAAGAGACATCATTCTCCCTGAGTAATTCTTCTAAGATCTTGGGAAATATTCTTCTAGAGGAAAAGAAGTTATACGAGACATTTTGGGAGTCTTGAGTATATAAGAAACCTTTTGAATGGTGTTTAGAATGCTTCCAATCAAGAAAAGTCTGAGTGAGAAAAGTGGTGATTTATGCAAAAAGAAGCCTCTAACCAGGGCCAATGTGTGAAAAGATTTTCAATGACAGTGGAATCTCAAGAGTTGTGAGGCTACGTTCTGAAATGGTATCCTTTAGATACCATTAGAGGACAGAGAATAATTTCTTACATTACATAGTGACTCTCATTCTTGGAAGATTATATTCTTAAGGAAACCCTGCCTCTAGGAGGTAAAATGTGATCTAAAGTCAATAGGCAATTTCAAAATTCAAATACAAATTTCAGGATTGGATTGAGTAACAGGGAACAGATTTACCATCATGCTCAAAACAACCAAAAACAGAAATCCAAACCAAACCAAACCAAAACAAAACAAAAACAGGAAAGCAGACAAAATACATGAAACAATGGTTGTCAAGACACTGAATGTCAGGCAGTGAAGGATAGTGATACTGAGAGATAGCAAGTAAATTAAGTTAGCTCTAAGACTTATCTGCTAGAGAGATTCCAAGACATGGTACAGAGAAGAAAAACAGGCAGAACTCTGAGGTCTCCATGAGCAGAAAAATAGTTGGTGGGAGCCCTGCAAGGCTTTATTAGCTTGTGTGAGAGTACCATAGGGATGAGATCTGCATAAATAGAGCACATCTGTGGAGGTTTTCAGTTAAAGAGACTCCGAGTCAGGGAAAGAATCAATCGTCACGCTATACAGGGCTATGGGTGGAATACTCAGAGGAGCCTGCCCTAATAGTGGGACAAACTTAGACCTGGGTGAACACTGTTCTGACCTGCTAAACAAAGCTTATAATCAAAGATGTAAAGGAATCAAATTACTTCCAAATAAAAATAACTGAATATCAGGACAAAGCTCAGTAACATTTAAATAATGCAAAAATATCCAGAAATACAAAAAATAAAATTCACAATTTTTGGTGTCTAATTAAAAAAAAAATTACAGGTGCCTGGGTGGCTCAGTGAGTTGAGCATCTGACTCTTGATTTTGCCTCAGGTCAGCATTGCATGATTGCCGGACAGAGCACCATGTTGGGCTCCATGCTCAGCATGGAGTCAGCTTAAGAGTCTGTCTCTCTTATCTCTGCCCATTACCCTGATCTTTCTCTCAAATAAATAAAATCATTTTTTAAAAAATCACACATTCAAAGAAGCAGTAAAAGATGACTTGTAATGAGAGAAAAATCCATTTAAATGTTCCCAGAAATAACACCAGGATATAATATTATACAAGGGTACTAAAACATTTTTTTGAGATAAAAATACTGCATAGGATCAACAGTAGACTTTTTTTAAAGATTTTATTTATTTATTTGACACAGAGAGAGATCACAAGTAGGCAGAGAGGCAGGCCGAGAGAGAGGGATGCAGGCTCCCCACTGAGCAGAGAGCCTGATGCGGGCCTCGATCCCAGGACCCTGAGATCATGACCTGAGCAGAAGGTAGAGGCTCAGCCCTCTGAGCCACCCAGGCACCCAGGATTAGCATTACAGAAGATTAGCATTACAGAAAAATAGATTAGTGAACATAGAGACAAATAAATAGATACTATGCAAATTGAAATGGTGGGAGAAAAGTCTTAGGAAAAAACTAATAAAGCATCAGTGAACTATGTGAATACTTCAAGTGATAAAATATACATATAATATGAGTCTTTGCAAGAAAGAAAAGCAGGAACTGAAAAAAATATTTGAAGAAATTAATGGTCAAAATTTTTCTAAATTTGATAAAAATATAAAATCACAGATCTGAATGGTTCCGAGTATCTAAAACCACAAGAAAAATGAAGGCATCTGTACTAACTGATATTACAATCAAATGGCTTAAGAACACTGATAAATGGTTCTGCAAATAGAAGGAAACATATTCCACAATGATGAATTGGAAGAATATATATTGTTGCCATATCCATACTATCCAAAGCAATCTACAGATTTAATGCAATTCCATAAAGACACCAGTAGCATTTTTCACAGAATTAGGACAAATAGTCCTAAAATTTGTATGGAACCATAGTAGAGACATCAATAACCAAAGCAATCTTAAAAAAGAAAAACAAAATTGGAGATATCACAATCTCAGATTTCAAGATATACTACAAAGCTGTAGAAACCAAAACAGTATGGCACTGGCACAAAAACAGACACATAGATGAACAGAACAGAACAGAAAGCCCAGAAATGAACTCACAATTATATGGTCAATTATTCTTTGACAAAGGAGGCAAGAATATCAAATGAGAGAAAAACAGTCTCTTCAACAAATGTTATTCAGAAAACTGGACAGCTACATGCAAAAAGAATGAAACTGGACCACTTTCTTATACCATACACAAAAATAAGCCCAAAATGGATTAAGGACCTAAATGTGAGAACTGAAACCATAAAAATCCTAGAAAAGAGCACAGGCAGTAATTTCTCTGACATTGGCCATAGCAACAAAGGAAACAAAAGCAAAAACAAATTATAGACATTGCATCAAAATCATTAACAAAACTAAAAGACAAATTATGGAGTGGGAGAAGATATTTGCAAATGACATATATGATAAAGGTATGATATCCAAAGTATGTAAAGAACTTACACAACTCAATACCAAAGAAGGAAGCTTTGTCCAATTAATGGGCAGAAGATATGAACAGACATTTCTCCAAAGAAGACACACAGATGGCTAAGAGACACTTAAAAAGACATTCAACACCACTCATATCACAGACATGTAAATCAAAACCATAATGAGATATCACTCACATCTGTCAGAATGGCTAGTATCAAAGAGACAAGAAATAGTAACTGTTGGCAAGGATGTTGATAAAAGGGAAACCTTGTACACCATCAGTAGGAATGCAAACTAATGTAGCCACTGTGGAAAACAGTTTGGAGGTTCCTCAGAAAATTAAAAATAGAATTACAGTAAGATCCAATAATTTCCCAATTTACCCAAAGATTATGAAAACACTAATTTAAGTAGATATATGCACCCCTATGTTTATTGCAACATTTAAAATTGCCAAATTATGGTAGCAGTCCAATGTGTGAGTGTGTGTGTGTATTTCTAACATAATTTATATATATTATATATATATTATATAATATATATAATATATATATAATGGGATATTATTTAGCTACAGAAAAGAATGAAATATTGTCATTTGAAGCAATACAAATAGATCAAGAGAGTGTAAAGCTATGTGAAATAAGTCAGAAAAAGATAAACATCATAGGATTTCACTCATATGTGGAATTTAAGAAACAAAAGAAACAAAAAAAGAGACAAGTCAAAAAAACATACTCTTAACTCTAGAGAACAAACTGATGCTTACCAGTGGGGAGGTGGGTGGGGGATGGGTGAAATAGGTGAAGATGATTAAGCCTGCATTTATCATGTTGAAAACTGAGTAATGTGTATAATTGCTGCATTACACCTGAAACTAAGACAACACTGTATGTTAACTATATTGTAATTAAAATAATGATAAATATAAAATCCTAAAACCAACCAGAGTAAAACAAAACACTATATAGAAAGAAACAATAATGACAGCCAGTGTCTCAGCTGAAACAATGTAAGTCAGAAGGAAATTTAGTAAAGGCTTTAAAGTATTGGGGGGAAAAAACTGCCAACCTAGATTTCTAGATTGTGTTAAAATGTTTTTCAAAATTTAGATGAAATAAAAATAATTTTTAACACATATCAAAGCTGAATTTAATAAACAGCAGACTTGTACTACAAGGAATATTAGAGGAAGCCCTTCAGGGCTTTTCTGGCATTTCCAGAAGGAAAATGATGTGGAAACCTGGATCTGCACAAAAGAATGAAAAACACCAAACAATGGTTCCTATGTGAGCAAACAGAAAGACTTCTTTCTCACACTATTTAATTCTCTGTAAAAGGCAGCTGTTTAAACTATACTACTAAGAACATATTGAAGAATGTAAAATACTGTTGAAATAAAACATATGACAATATGAGCACAAAGGCTTTGGAAGGTAGAAATGGAAGTAATCTTATAAAGATTTGCATTGTATATGTAAATATGCTTATCATTTGAATTAAATTAAAGATGTATGAATACTATAATTCTTAAAGCAATCACAAAAAATAAACCAGAGTTGCAGTATATAACTCAAAAAAGAAGCTAAAATTGGAATCATTAAAAAAATTAATATAAATAGGAAAAAGGGAAATAGGAAAAAAGAAAAATAAGAGAAATAGAAAGCAAAAGCAAGCATGTTAATATTCACAACAGTACATGTAAATGGCCTAAAAATCCCAAATGAAGTTAAGAGACGGTTAGTCAGATCAGGTTAAAACTGGAAACTCTACTGTATATGGTCTATAAGAAACTCACTTGAAATATAAATATGCAAGTTAGTTCAAGTAAGATAATGAAATAAAACGTATAATGCTAATACTAAACCAAAAAGAGGGAGTCAATTTCCTAGTTGGACAGAGTGATTTCAAATTTTTATAAGCCTAATAAAGAAACAAAATACATGAAGCTTCAATAAAAAATAGACAAATACTTGATAATAGTTGGAAATTTCAAGATTCCTGTCTCAATAAATAACAAAGAGAAAATCAAGAAGGACATATGAGATGTGAGTAACACTGTCAATTAACTTGACCTAACTGGTATTTATAGAACACTGTACAAAAGCAGAATGTACATTCTTTTCAAGTGCACATCAAACATTTATCAAAATAGATATACTCTGAGCTGCAAAACAGGTCTCAATAAATCTGTTTAAAACCATACAAAGCACATTCTCCAACCACACTAGGATTGAACCAGAATATACGCAAAATTCCCCACATATTTGAAACAAAATAAAATATATCTAAATAAGCTGTTAATCAAAGAATCAAATAAAAATTGGAAAGAATTTTGAGCTGATTGGAAATTAAAGTACAAAATATCATTGCTTTCTGGCCTGTATTTGTCTCCTGAGATAGTACCTTAATTACCTACAGCCTCCTCTCCATTCATTCCCTTTCTCTTCATCAATTTTTCAGGTGTTGCCTTTCCTGTCTGGGTACAACTGCTTATCATAGTAGAAGGTGTGTGGAACATTGAGGGGTTGGGAAAAATAAAAGGATTTGGCCATGTCAAGTTTATTGCTGTGAACTCACTAAACATACATTAATGAATTTTTCATTGACTAAATGATGGATATTTGAGCTTCTGTTACAAAAGTATCTCAGTGCAGTTTACAGAAATGATAGGCAACTCATTTTCAATTCTTATCACAGCATTTGAGCCCTTTAGACTTATTTTAATTATGCAGAATGATTTGTATTGGTGATCATGTTCTACAGACGAGTATATATGAATTTGACCTTTTCATTTCCCATTCATTCACATAGGTACTAAAGAATGATAATGCTTTTTAATTGACACCTGGGCATTGTCACATCTGTTTTTATTCTCAGGGATGAAAAATGCATCATTTGCGTTTATATTATACCCATATTTTTAAAGAAATTTCTCTCTGATTTACATGATTAACTTATTTAGTGAGGCAGAAAAGAAAAGGTCTCAGGCATTGTGCTTAGTTACAAACAACGTGTGACTGAATAAATAGCAATTGCACATCAGTCGGCCTGACTTCCTTTATTATCTACCAGCAGGAATACATTAAAAGTTGATGCTGTTGTTACATACATATGTACACATTTTCACAGTACGTCACCACTTATTACAAGCTTGATGCTTAGCTTTTTGCATTCCCCTTACTTGACTAACCATAGAGTTTTAAAATAGATTTATAAAAATCATAAAGTTGTATACTTGTAGAACTCTGTGGTGCAGAGTATCTTTAAACCCACCACTTTTCTCTGCCGCTTTTTTTTTTCTTCCCCTTGGGCCAGGCGTGCACAACCCACAAAGGGAGTGATTCTGCAGACTTGCGCATGACCTGCGGGACCATAGTCTCAGTCCTTCCTGCATGTGTGTGCACTATAGAGACTCTCTGGGCAGAGACAAGGTCTCACGATCCAAAATCAGTAGCAGTCTCGGTGGTACAGGAGTGAAGCAACAAGCGGTAGCTTTGGGCACCATTATGATTGGTGGCTGCGGGTGCGTGGGACAAAGGGGAAAATACAGAGAGATTCTGTGAGCCCTACATCATCCAAAGGGGAGTTAGTTGAGACCTCACTCTGAGATGGAGATCTGGGTGCAGACATCTTGCTCTGGCCTGACTTTCTGAAAAACTGCAAAAAGCCACAAAAGAACAAATCCTCCAGAGAGCAAAAGCCTGAAACCTGGTTGCCATGGAGCCCAGCTCCTAGAAAGGGGGCGGAGAGACTCAGCCCAGGTACAACTGACTGAAAAACAGTGGGGCAGGCCCCGCCCCCAGAAGGCAAGCCAGAAGCACAAGAGTGCAAGACCAAAGGGTCTCCATAAAGCTGTAAAACCCCAATATTGGGGGAAAGGCAATATATTAACCTCCTGGTACTACCACAAAAGCTGTACGCTTTATAGATATAGCTTTTCACTTTATTTTCTTTTTAACTTTTTTCTCTTCTTATTTTTTAAGTTTTCACTTTAAATTTAAAATTCATTCTCACAGTTTTTGTTCTTTCATTTTTTAACCCACTTATTATTACAATGTGATACTTAATAAAACACTCCATAATAACTTTTTACCTTGAACTTTTTTCAAACACATACCTGTGTTTTTGTTGTTGTTGTTATTGTTGTTCCTTCTGGTGTTTGTTTGTTTTTCTGTTTTTCCCCTTTTTTTTCTCTTTTTTCCTTTATTCTTTTTTCTTTTAAATATACATATAGTTATAGGCTTCAAGATAATCCACCATTCCTATTCAATACTACCCCTATATATAAACCAGTTTTAATTTCCCTATATCTCTAGAAAGTGGACTCCTCTAACAATAATAACAAGACACACAAATGAGGATCTGAAATACTTTCCTTGCCCACAACGAGGGTTCATACTCACCTTCCCATCGTATTTTTCTGTCAGTGTTTATGTGTTATTGTTTTTGCCTTTGTAATATATCAATACTAGTCTTGGGGGTCATTTGGGTTTGGTTTAGGTTTTTGATCTCTTCAACTTTCTTTTACTTTCTTTTTTTTTTTTTAAAGATTTTATTTATTTGACAGCGAGAAACACAGCAAGAGAGGGAACACAAGCAGGGGGAGTGAGAGAGGGAGAAGCAGGCTTCCCACCGAGCAGGGAGCCCGATGTGGGACTTGATCCCGGGTCTCCGGGATTATGACCTGAGCTGAAGGCAGTCGCTTAACCAACTGAGCCACCCAGGTGTCCCTTTCTTTTACTTTCAAGGGTCTTTTTCTTTACTCTGTTGTGGTTTTGTACCATATAAATCCTCCCATTGGGGTCCATATTGGCCAGGTTTTTTCTTGCTTCTTTTCTCTTTTTCTCTCTCTTTTTTCTTTCTTCTTCCTTTTCGGTGGTGACTTCTGATTACTCCAAAACCTTCCAACGAGCAACCCACCTGGATAGTGGTTGATATTATTCAGTTATACATCCCCTCAATGACCCTTTGCCAAAATGACTCAGAGCAGGAACAGCCAACAGAAGAAAAACCCAGAGACTGCAACCCCTGTCACATAACTACTGGAAATGAACATAAACGATATGACAGAAATGGAACTCAGGGTATCAATCGTCCAAGCAATGGCTAAGTTGGAAAAGACCATTAGTACCAAGATAGAAGCTCTAATAACAGAAGTGAAAGCTGAACTGGCAGAGGTTAAAAAGGCTATTAATGAGATAAAATCTAACTTAAATATACTAGGGTAGGTGAAACTGAAGATCATATTAATGAATTATAAGACAGCTAGATCAAGAAGGAGGAGAAAGAGAAGTCTTGGAACAAACAGCTAAAATCCCATGAAAACAGAATTAGGAAAATAAATGATACCATAAAATGCTCTGATATCAGAATTATTTGAATCCCCAAAGGAGTTGAGAAAGAGAGAAGCCTAGAAGATATAGTTGAACAAATCATGGATGAAAATTTCCCTAATCTGGGGAGTAAAACAAGTGTTCGTGCCTAGAGGCAGAGAGGTCACCCCCCAAGATCAATGAGGTCAGAAAAACCTACAGGTTCCTAATTGTGAAATTCATGAATCATAAAATTGAAGAATATATCTTAAGGACAGCTAGGGGGAAGTGAT
This sequence comes from Spilogale gracilis, assembly GCA_004023965.1. NCBI lineage: Eukaryota > Metazoa > Chordata > Mammalia > Carnivora > Mephitidae > Spilogale > Spilogale gracilis. Next base: position 117,274 of record PITA01004796.1, read on the forward strand.
CCCTTATGTATAGAGGTAGGGCCATCACAATAATGTCAGACCTATCCACAGAAACCTGGCAAAATAGAAAGGGCTGGCAAGACATATTAAGGAAATTACATGAAAAAATATGCAACCAAGGATAACGTATCCAGCAAGGTTGACTTTCAAAATAGAAGGAGAGATAAACAGCTTCCAGGACTGCCAAGGTCTAAAAGATTATGTGACCACCAAGCCAGCACTACAAGAAATTTCAAGGAGGGTTCTATAAAAGAGAAACAAACCCAAGAGTGACACAGAACAGAAATATACAGAGGTAATTTATAGAAACATTAACTTCACAGGCAACATGATGTTAATAAAAATGTATCTATCAATAATCACTGTCAATGTGAATGGCCTAAATGCTCCAATAAAAAGGCACATTGTTGCAGATTGAATAAAATGACAGGACCTGTCCATATGCTGTTTACAAGAGACACATTTTGAATCTAAAGACACTTCCAGATTGAAGGTGAGGGGATGGAGTACCATCTTTCATGTCAATGGACCTCAAAAGAAAGTAGGGGTAGTGATTCTTGAATCAGACAAATTAGATGTTAATCTAAAGACTGTAGTCAGAGACACAGAAAGATACTACATCATTCTCAAAGGGTCTATAAATGAAGAAGATCTAACAATTGTAAAATTTATGCCCCCAACAGGGGAGCAGCCAAATATATAAGCCAACTGTTAAGCAAAATAAAGAGTCATATTGATACAAATACATTAATTGTAGGAGATCTTAACACACCACTCTCAGCAATGGATAGATCATCTAAACAGAACATCAACAAAGAAACAAGAACTTTGAATAGCACATTGGATCAGGTGGATCTCATAGATATATTCAGAACATTCCACCTTAAAACAGCAGAATACTCATTCTTCTCAAGTGGAACATGGAACTTTCTCCAGAATAGACCACATACTAGGTCACAAATCATGGCTCAACTGATACCAGAAGATTGAGATTATTCCCTGCATATTCTTTGACCACAATTCTGTGAAACTGGAGCTTAACCGTGACAAAAGGTTCAGAAGAAAATCAAACACTGGGAAGCTAAAGACTATCCTGCTCAAGAATCTTTGGATCAACCAGGAAATCAAAGAAGTACTTAAAAACTTCATGAAAACTAATGTGAATGAAGATACATCGATCCAAAACCTATGGGATACAGCAAAGGCAGTCCTAAGGGGAAAATACATAGTCATCCAAGCCTGACCCCCCAAAATTGAAAAATCCCAAATACACCAACTCTCATTACACCTTAAAGAACTGGAAAATCAACAAATTAAACCAAACCCACACACAAGATGGGAAATAATTAAGATTAGAGCAGAGATCAATGAATTAGAAACTAGAGATACAGTAGAATGCATCAACGAAACTAGAAGCTGGTTCTTTGAAAGAATTAATAAGATCAGTAAACCATTGGCCAAACTAATTCAAAAGAAAAGGGATAAGACCCAAATTAATAAAATTATGAATGAAAGGGGAGAGATCACAACTAGCACCAAGGAAATAGAAACAATCATCAGAAATTACTATCAACAGTTATATGCCAGTAAGTTTAACAACCTAGAAGATACAGATGCAAACCTGGAAACCTATAAACTTCCAAGACTGAAACAGCAAGAAATTGACAATCTGAATAGACCAATATCTAGTAATGAGATTGAAGCAGTGATCAAAA